>WTSP01011605.1:13586-38855 GCA_025331215.1 Actenoides lindsayi
TGTTGTTTTTAATGATTCCAGCTATTCATTGAAGACTGTTTTCAGTAACTTCAGGTTTTTTAAATTCCTGGGCTTCATGGATGAAATTTATTTGTTGGGGTGGGTTTTTTTGGCAGGATTAAAAGAAACAGCTAGAACATCAGCAGAACTCTAAAGAATTGCTTTATTGAATTCAATGCAGTTTTGCATTGTTACAGCCATGGAGTTTCTAATCAGGAGTAATTATAAATTTTTACATCAGGTTTTTCACTGGACAAAACTGATTTATGAAAACTGAAAACAAAAAAATGATCCACTGACAAAATGAATAGTTTGCTTTGTCATAAAGGAATTATCAAACCGTTGTATTTTTACATTTCAAACTAAGAAATTATTTTACCTGAGCAGAGCATCTTGAGAATTTTTAGCTAATCATTGTAGAATGAAAACAATTAATACTGAAATGAAAGCTTTGGAAGAAGTAAAAGTTGGTTGAATGATCTGAGGCATTATTTTTTCTAGATTGTGCAGACTTCGACTTTGTGCCCTCATGGAACAATTTTAAGTTCAGAAGAATTCCCAAACATGGAAAACATACTTTATACTCAGCTATTGATTAATGACAATCCTGGAGGGGAAATAGGATGTTAAAATCAAAGCATGAGGGAGTTACAATACAAATTTCTTTCAGTTCTTGTGAATTCATAAATAGAGATATATATCAAATTCAAGTCAGCCAAAGTCAACAGAAAGACTCTAATTAACATTAATATGCTTTGGATAAGATCCTAGATGCTTAGAAGATGATGTTGATAAAATAGGCCTAAGATGGCAATATGTTATCTTGCAAAGATTCATGTTATTTATGAGGATAAGAAATATGTGTTGTCAGATTTTGATTGAATTTCTTCTTAACATTCTGAGCTTCCAAAAACAAAGATGATAAATTAAAAGATGATGCATCTTTTAAAATATCATCTTCATAAGGATGAAATTAAAAGCTTCTCTTGGAGACCAAATCTTGGATATTTTAACCTGATGAAGTTTAGAATTGGTTTTGGATGTGCGTAGATTTCTCAATAGAACTATATTGTTTATTATAGTTGTAGCAGTACAAATCAGTCTTTTATACATACTCAGGTATAGGAAAATACAATGGAGAGTTCTCTTTTTAGATGTAATATGTTTCCAATTGTAACTTTATATATATATATATTTCTCTTTATAAATCATCCTGAGACAATAATGATTTACATCAAAAATGAACCCAAACCCCTTTTTCTCTCATTTCTCCATGAACTGCTAATACTCCTGTTATATTGCTCCAGTGCTTCAAAGACTGTGAAGTTTCACAATGTTGAGTGCAAAATCAGAGTTGTTTTGCCTGAGCCTTAGTCTGAGGTTTCTGTAATGGCCTTAGATAGAGCAACCTGTGAACCATAGAAACCATATATGCTAGTCCTGCCCAGTCAGACCATACTCTTCTAGACTTGCTTTTAAATGCAAATTCCATTATATGAACTTAAATATGTGCCCTAACAGTTTCACATCTAAGGACATTTTGTTACTCTGACTCATTTTAACTTCTCATATAATTTCAAAATAGTCATGGTAAAGGTAGATTTCAATCAGTAAAGAATAATGTGTGGAGCTCTTAGTATACAAATTTTGCCTCTGTAGTCAAAGGTGATTTCATTTTCTGTTAACGTATGAGAAAATAGAAAAAATACATTAGAATCATGGACTTAGAATGCTTTGGGTTGGAATGGAACTTTATAGGTCATCTAGTCCAACTCCCCTGCAATAAACAGGAACATCTTCAACTAGATCAGGTTGCTCAGAGCCCCATCCAACCTGACCTTGAATGTATCCAGGAATAGGGCATCTACCACCTTTCTGGGAACCTGTTTCAGTGTTTCACCATCATAAAAAATTTCTTCCTTAGATGCAGTCTGAATTTACCCTCTTTTTGTTTAAAACCATTACCCTCTTGTCCTGTCGCAACAAGCCCCACTAAAAAGTTTGTTGCTGCCTGTCTTATAAGCCCCCTTTAAGTACTGAAAAGCCACAGTAAGGTCTCCCTGGAGCCTTCTCTTCTCCACACTGAACAATCCCAACTCTCTCATCCTTTCTTCATAGAAGAGGTGTTCCAGCCCTCTGATCATTTTTGTGGCCCTTCTCTGGACCTACTCTAACAGGTCCATGTCTTCACTGTACTGAACACATTGCTGAACACAGTATTGCAGGTAGATTCAGACCGGAATGGAACAGAGGGGCAGAATCACCTCCCTCCACCTGCTTGCCACACTTCTTTGGATGCAGCCCATAGTATGGCTGGCTTTCTGGGCTGTGAGAGCACATTGCTGGCTCATGTCCAGCTTTTCATCCATTAGCACCCCCAAGTCCTTCTCCACAGGGCTGCTCTCAACACCATGATCCCAAGTACATCAGCCAATTCCCTTAGGACTCTGAGATGTATCTCATCAGGTCCCATAAATTTGTTTTGTTCAGGTTCCTCAGATGGCCGTGAACCTGATCTTCTCTTACAGTTGAAGAGGCTGTGCTCTCTTTAGTCTCTACCTTGAGGTCCACCCACTCAAGAGGTGTGAGAAGAGAGGTTGCTAAGTGAAGACTGAGGCAAAAATTTTGCTCTCCTAGAAATCAGGGTCCTAACTTTACTCTTCACATGTTCCATATCCCACAGGACTGTGAACTCCACCAGTGCATGATTTAGAATAATTAGAAGTTAAGATATGCAGGAAAAAATGTTCTATATTTATTTGCCATTTATATGCAATTTTATTCTTAAAAGTGTGATTTCTTTAAAAAGTGGTAAAAATAAGACTATTTGTGAAAGGCTTCACTGAACAGTGTGATTACAGTTAATGTCTATGTAGTATGCAGCACGTGTGGTTTGATATTGCAGTGTTACAGCCTTATTCCTGTTCTATACAACTCTAAAATTACATGCAACTTAAATAAAAATTCCAACTGAATGTACTCATACAGTACATGGGTCTGTTGCTCTGCGTAAAGTTGAAACAAGGAGCTGTATGAATTCCTCTCTTACAATATGAGTAGTATCTAAATGGAAGATCAGTTTATACTAGCAATTGTAAGAAATACAGGGAGGCACCTTTTGCTGTCTTATCAGATATTCCATCTGAAATTCTCTGCCAGGTAGACAGGTTTGTAAAGATAGTATAGACTTTTCCTTAATAAAGAAGCTCCATTGTGATTATAGAAGAGTGGCCGTAATCTTTTTAATTAGTCCACATTCTCTGGCTTTTATTTATTTATTTATTTTATATACTGTTTGTTTGTTTGTTTGTTTGTGAAACAGAAATTGAAGTAATTCTGTTGAAATCAAGGTAGCTGGTGCTCTACTTTGAGAACACTCCAGATATTCCACATGGAGGAAGGGACACATAAGTTTTCTTTGGCAAAACATAGTATATCCTTACCTCCTTTCTGAAAATGTGTGTACCTCCCCAGATGCTATAGCTTGATAACAAGGGTATTTACCTTTGTAGCTCTGGTTACAACCTTCTGCTCTGAACTCCTTCACTATTAATACTCAGTAAGTTATACCAGATACCAGTATAACTTTGTTTCCCCAGTTAAAAATAAATACAAGCTGTGGGTTGACCATGGGAAAAAAAAAAATTTTGAAAGACTATATATATACAAGGTTATGAAATGACAAATTTGCAGCAGTTGCTTATTAGTGTTTTCTCCCATTCTTCACTTTTCAAGATGATCAACTTGACATGCTCATTCTACCTTTTTTTTTTAACAAATAACATTATTTCATTCATATCACAGTAATAAAAAAATTAAGGTTTCTAGCAAAACTATATAGCTGGCATTTTCTAAGTCTCTATTTTATATGGAAAAAAAACCCCTCTGCCTTTTGAATCTTTTGGAAAATAACTTATTTTTATTAAAAAAAAAACAAAAACAAAAACAAAACACAAAGAAATACACAAACAAAAATTCCTAACTTTAATTGCATATATCTAGCCCACTGTATTTAATCCTTTAGAAATTATTATTTTTGTGTATACATTTAGGAGAAGCCTTGTTGAATATATTACAGTGGCACACTCACTGTGACTCAGTTTTGAACATCCTCCTGTGTTGCAAGTTCACCTTAGCCAAGAGATGTATCAGTTCTACTGTCAGAAAGGAACCCAACTCCTTCAAAGTAAAATAAATTGTGATTGAGCCTGTGCACTAGTGTGGTCCTGAGCCCATGGCACTCTGGAAGCAGAAAAAATGTAAATCTGTTAGAATTGCCCACCTGTTTGAATGAAATTATGGACATAAAAAATTCCCTGAAAGTAATTTCCTGTTCCTATGTCAATGTTTTAATCTGAGATGGTGCTCAATTCTAAAAGAAGGTTTATTAGCTTTTATTTTAATCCAAGAAAATTCCGTTCATTTGTAGATGGAGATCTGAAGGGTTTGAATACTCTTCAGGCTCCCTTGCCAGCAGGTAACTGTGGGTGGAAAAGGTAGATAGAATAAAAAATTAAACAGTGTTTCAGACCACCAGTGTTTCAGAGAGAGATGCTTGGAGCTTGAGAATAAACACAGCAGGATTATATCCTGCCTTTTCTTCAGGGATAGTGTATTGCATGGTTTCCTGTCACTTAATTCCCTAAATCTTTTGCTTTCATGTTCTTTCGTGCTACAGCCTTTGCTCACTTCTCCACTGTTCTTTTGAGTGGGAAGTTTGATTCCCAGCAGCAAGAAGATTGAGTTTCATACTCATGAAGAAAAGTATGAAATTCTCAGTTGCTACAAATATGCTCAGGCTCAGTATCTGGTGAAATATGCAGCGTGATTTACAGCAATCTTTTGCTGTACTGGGGGTAAAGTAATCTGCATTTTGATAGCCTGAAGGGCTGCCTCCCAGAGAACAACTGGGCTGGCACTGCACACAGATTCAAGAACACAACACCAAATGACATTATTCTAGGCAATAAAATGTCATTTGCCACTGATAAGTAATATAAACAATAGAAACATCAAGCTTTCATGAAATTATCAAAGTTCTATATTTCATCAGAATATCAAAGAGTTCATCTTTGATTTGTTTTCCTGGTTGAAATGTTTCAGCTTCTAGATTTATCAATTTTCAACATTTCATTTTACATTGTATTGATAATGTCAAACAAAATGAAGACTATTTTATTTCTGGTTTAGAGTCAGGTAAAACAAGATATTTTTGTACAAATTAGACAAAATATTTTTTTAATTAAAAAAATCTTCACTTCTTTTCTACTTTAATCTCTTCAGTAGATCTAACTTCAATAATGATAATAAACAAAATAAGCATACTTATGCACATGGGCTATTATACTTTTACCATCTTCTATTCAAAGACATACACTTTCCAGGGATGTATTACAATATTTGTAAAATACAACATGGAAATCTAAACCTCTCTGTCAAGTAACTGTACATTCCCTTTTTATCATTTCAGGCAATGTGTATTACAGGTGTGAATTTGTGTAGGCTGACTTGTGCTTCAAATGAAAATATCTTACTGCCAAACTTCAAACTTCTCACCTTTTGATTATTCACAGTGTGAAAATTCTCATTTTATGGAAGTTCTTCAGTCAGGAAACTGCTTCAAGTAAAATAATAAAGGTTGTTGTGTGACATCTTGGGAAAATGAAAAAAAAAAAACAAATCAGCGATGTATTTGTTTCTTATTACAAAATGTATATAAGAATGGATACTTTGAAACTGCATTAATATCTGTAAGGTGATAGATGATCTTTGAACAACGGTGCTGTAGGAAGCGATGTATTACTTGTCTATATATATAAATAAAAGCATTAAAAAGTAAGCAGAAATTAGTAGAGTTGAACTGTAGAGTATTTCCTTTAAATTATCCTCAATAGTCAGAGAATCATATATTAAAATATTTCTAACTTCCCAAATCTGTGATACCTAGTTATCAGTACAGGCAACCCTTCATCAGATTATGAGAGAACTATTTCTGTAGAATCTGTTATCATCTTTTACCGTTGCCTGGTCAACTTTGGAGCAATATGATTAGTTGGGAACCAAAATGTAAACTGATAAAACTAGTAAAAAAATATCAGTTTATGAAATGATGTTCTGCACAATACTTTATATTCTGTGCAGCTTAGTCTTACAGAGTAAGATAGGAAATCAGATATATCATTATTCTCATTTCACGTTTCCCTGCTAAATCAGAATGCCTTTCACTGATAGATATGAAGGATGACTTAGCCCAGGTACATATGTAAAAAACAATTTGAGAATGTTATATATACAAAAAAAACCAAACACATTTTCTTCAAAGTTAAATTCAGGCTTCAAACATCTCCAGTTCTCAAAAATGTCAGGCACAGGCCATAAATGGTTAAGTCAGCATATTATAGCATCCCATTGACATAAACTTTGTATTATAACCCACACTGTATAAAGTGATTCTGCTTGGAATTTTGGAGTCATCTCTTTAGATAGAAGGATGCAATATTTTTATGTACATCTGAGTCTGTAGTCTAATGAACATAATGGGTGGTAACTTCGGAATTTTTTGCTTCCCTCTGATCATAATATTTAAAATGAAGATGTCAGATAGTTTCATGATACAAACTCAAGAGTGTTTGTATGCTTGAAAGCAAAACTGAATGTTTTGTGGAGAATTTATATATCCATGCTACCAGTGTAAAGGTCTTTATTTTGTTCGTGAGAAATTTTTGAAACAATAATATTTATTTTGTATCAGGAATACAAATGGAAGGAACTATCTGGTCTTCTAGATCTTCTAGGCTGGGGGGGTGGGTCATTCTTAATGCCACCTAATTCCTTTTAATCTAATTTTTTGTTTATGGAATATAATTCATAGAGTCTATAGAACCATGTCATTACTCGGAGACTGAGGAAAGAGCCTTTAGAAAAGTCCTTAGTCTTTCACTTTCATGAGCACCAAAGTTCAATCAAAACTGTTTTGAAAGTCAGTAAAAGCTACAGCAGCAAATCTATTAAAACACATTTAATCATTAACTTTTTTGATTTAACATCTAAGACATAACATCAAAAATTGAATAATTTATCATGTAATTGCATAAAAGCTGACATAAAGTAAGACATTAAAGTATGTATCTGAAATTCAGAAGAAGAAAGTTGAGGAGGAACTATTTGATTACCAACTCATTAGGATGGCTATAGTTACTTTGAAACAGTAATCTACTTCAAATCACAAATGCTTAACAGTGAAAAACACTGTAAACCTCTTAAGTTTATCTGATGATTTTCAGAAAATGTATTAGCTTTAGATAACTTCAGATTCTATAGTTAGATGTATAGATATACCAGTTCCCCAAATAATTATTCTTCTTTCATTTTTACAACTTATTAATTTTACTGTATGTACTGATATGTAAACATGAAAAGAGAATATGGCTTTCAGAACTTTCTGAACCTTGTTTCATAAATGTACAGACTTCAGGTTTCAGGTTTTGTTCTCAGGCTCATACTCAGTCAACCACAGAAGAATATCATAGCCTAAAATCAACTCTAATGTTAAATACATTATGGAGAGAAGCATTAACAATTACTACATCAACCATTTTAGCTCTCTAAATAATCAGTTAACTTTTACAACTTACGAAAACTAGAGGAGTTTCAAATTCAGGTTTCTTCTTTCATAGTCAGCTAATAGTATTTGAAGGTAGTTATTTAAAACTGACACTTGTGCTGAACTGACTTTAGAATTAGAAAAATTGGCTCAGAAAGCAGGATATCCAGATGGATACAAACATAAGCACAGATTTTAATTTAAACAGGTTTGTCTGTCACAAAAAAAATGGGCCTGCTTTGCGAAGTTCTCTCTAACACTCCCACCAAAGCCTATTCTCATGAATCATTCACTGAGATCTGCCTATGGAAATGAGCACTTATGAAACAGGACCTAAGTTTTGCCTCTATTTACAGAAATGTAAAGTACAAATCACCATAGTTTGGGCTACACAGAATCACGGAATGTTATGGGTTAGAAGGGACCTCAAAAGATCATCTAGTCCAACTCCCCTGCCAGAGCAGGATCACCTAGATCAGGTCACTCAAGAATGTGTCCAGGAGGGTTTTGAATGTCTCCAGAGCAGGAGACTCCGCAGCGTCTCTGGGCAGCCTGTTCCAGTGCTCTGTCACCCTCACTGTGAAAAAGTTTCTCCTTATGTTTACCTGGAACCTCCTATGTTCCAGATTGCACTCAGTGCTCCTTGTCCTATCATTATTTTCCAAAAGAATATGATCTTCCTTCTTATACAAAACATAGTTAATATTTAGACTATCATTGATACATTTCCTAAAATCCAGAATTACCAGAGAAAATAATAGATGTAACATTTTTTTTCCCTCTTCTTTCTTCCTTCCTCTTTTTTTTTTTTTGGTGGATTCTGATGCTAATGGTTTGGGGTTTTTTTCTGGGTGTGATCAGTGCTGAGCTGACTGATCTCTGAAGCAAACCTGATTTTTCCTTTACCCGCTTGAGAGTCTCAAAACACCAAGGGACTTCTCACTTTAGGAGACTGGCTTTTTTATTAGAATAGAAACTGCAGCCAGAGACTATTGAAAATTGGATAAAGAATCCTCAGAATGAGACAAGATATAAGTAGAAATACAATAATCAACCCTTTTTGCACACTGTGATTTCAGAACGGGTCAGCTTTTTCAAAGTTTCACTCAGTCAGCAGCTGCATGAACTTTGCTGGTTCCATCATACCCTTCATCCTTAGGTATCCTCAGGCACCCCAGAAAGTATTTCTTTCTGTTGCCTTTGAAACCTGAAGCTGTGTCTGCTTTTTGCTCTTATCAGTAGGCTTTCTAAAGTTCTCTTTTTCTACTTGTCCCACACCAAATTAAAGAATTATTTCCCTCCAAACATGTCTTGTTTAGCTGCAAGGAAAGGGCTTCCCCTTCCTCCAAAGGCTTCCACCAGAGCTCCTGAACAGCATCCAAGGCCATGCAGACAGCCACGTGTGCTCCCTTGCTGCCTCACATTGCAAACAGTGGTTGTAAATAAATGCACTGAACAGTCCAACACAGAGCCATAAAAATCACTTCTTCCAACAAAGACACTTCAAATAATACAAGTGTTTGAACATATTAAACTGCTTATTCATTCTCTTAAATAAACAGTGGTTTTAAAACTAATCTGGGAAATGGACTGAGTCTGTTCTCACAGTCTGATTAAGAAGTGTGCAATCTAAATGGCATTCAGGAAATCACAGTTGACAACAGTTGAAATGCCTTCTTCTGGCACACTGGGATTTTCAAAGCACATTTCAAAACAAGGAGTGTATTTATTAATTTTAGCTCCTTCAAGTTCCATTTTCAGGGAACTGGAGAGGATCAATAGATTACATAATAAAGCTAATCCAGAAACTGTCATTTTAAGTGCAATAACCTTAAAAAAATTAAAACATTTGGAGCTAAAACTGTACAACTATGTGTGTCAGGCACATTGAACATAGTTGAAGTGACACCTATTTCTCAGATATCTAGAAAGGCAAAAGACTGATCATGTGAAATATACCCAGATGATCCTAGCAGGCAAACCATGCTGCAGAGGAACAAAAAAACCATTTTTTGCTGTTGTTGTTTTTTGTTTGGGTTTTTTTTTTTTCTGAATTGTTTGTGGTTTTGGCCAGTATAACCAGGAGGCTGGGGTGGGGAGAGATGGGGTTTGCTTTCGGATTCTCACCAGCTAAACAGTTTGACTCTGAGCAAGACTTATCACCAAGCATTGAAGTAAGGAATATTGTACGATATCATTTTTTCCCCTCTCCTGTAGTCAATTGAAGAAATTTTATGGAAGTTTAAATTAACTATAGCAAAATACATCTGGTCAATTGCAAATCAAGATGACACATCTGCCCTAACATCTGTAGCTGATGACAGGAAAATCTTGAATCACTGTCAGAACAAAAGTGGTATATAATCACTTTGCCAGTATTTTTTTTTTTTATAGTAGTTGTCTAACTTCAGCCTTTGTGCATGGTTATACCTTTGCCTGAAAAAAGCAAAAAGTCTGAACTATTTAGATATGAGAATATAAGCAGAGACACAAAGCACCCTTCATTTTTCTTTAAAATAAGGTTTGTGTATTTATCCCTTCACAATATACTCTGAAATCTTTTTAATTGCCTGTGTTTGACATTTCTCCTGGATTTTCTTAAAACAGCCACGGAACACTATATCCTACCAATGCTATATAGAAATACAAGGTTACTTTTTCCTCTTTTGCATATCCTCTTTAGGATACATCAACCTTCTGTGGTGAAAAGACTGTGGTGAAGGAAAGAATTGCAAAAAGTTAATGAAGTCTAAAAGCATACTTTTTATGCCTGATGCTCATGTAGGCTACACATTCACATTTCTTGCTAATCTCTATAGCAACCTTTTGTAGTTTCTGTAGTCACAGAAAAAGGACTGGTAGAGTACTTAAAAATGAACCCAAATCCACACCCAAAACCCTAAGTGTGCTTCACCTGAAAGCATTTCCTTTGTTCAGAATAAGCACAAGGTTTTCATACATATTCATACATTATATATACAATTATATATAATAAATTAAATAATTGAGGTTTTTTATAATTTTAATATAAATTCATTATATTTCCTGAAAGACTTCTCGGGTTCAGTCATTGGCACTTAATGACAAAGCTCTGTTTAGTTAGAAAATTGTGACTGGTTTTCGCTATCAAGAGAGAACCAAATGTGATTTATCTTGACTTACTTCCTTATGAAGTATTGAAGAAAATGAAGGGGTTAATGTAGAATACCTCATTTGCTACAGAACATTCTTTTCAAACAGCAGAATACTCTGTGGAAATGTTTTAGTTAGGCCTACTAGTAGTACCACCAAGAGACCACGTCCATTAGCTCAGGCTGCAGGGATTTATCAAACTGAAGATATAATTCCTACACAAATTTTACACATGCAGACTAGCACTGACTTCTGTACAGTTCTTTCTAATTTACATCAGCATAAGTAGGAGCAGACACCCATTTCAGGAGCTGTGGAAGATGGAAAACAAATGTGTCTGATAGTCACACAAACCAATGCGTAAGAGGTTCCAAAATTTAATGTTGCCTCAAGCTGTTTAAAGCATCATCCACAAAGCTGCATGGCTTTCTGAAATGGCCTGTTATAGAAGGTGAACCATGAGAAGAGTACAATCTGGCTCATATGAAAGGTTAAAAGAACTAGTCTCTCTCAACTGATTTACTGAGATAATAAAATTAGAGACAGTGTACAAAATTGCTGCTATTAAAAAATCAGTTGGTCTAATTTACACTGGACCTAGTGTCCTTGTATAGATAATCCAAACCTGGAGCAAATGAAGAACTAATCAGGAGATTTAGTAAACCAGTGTATGGACCAGCCATTCAAAATTTCTACTGAACATGTCAGACAAGCCGCAGAGAGGAAACCCTTTTCAGACAGTTACAAAGCCCACCAGCATCTAAAATCAGGAACTAGTAAAAAACACTGTTCTAAAGTGAAGCTGGACAGATAATGCAAATTTTTCAAGGGCTTGTCACTACTGAATTTTTAACTAAAAGTGCTAACGACCACAGTTGTGTACTTTGAGTAGTAATTTGTCCCAGTTACTTAGCTTCCCTGCAAAATCCCATGTGGGCCTCTCGGGGGATTTGAGCTTGTCCCTCTGAACAGTCTGTTACTGAACCCTGTTTGGAGGCCTGGTGCCATGTTCAGAGCTAGGCTACATGCATTTCCACTAAATCTTGTATGCATATTCTATAGATTTACTTTTAAAAATGTATTCTGTGTATGACCTACCTTTGCTATCCTAATTGCTTCTAACACTTTCTATTTACTTATCAGAAATTAAATCCCTCTTGTCTTATACCCTCCCTTTTTTTTCCCCATCGGCATCAAAAGGTCCTGTAATTAAGTATCTCAAAAGTGGTCTAGAGTTTTAACACTCCCACCATCCCCAAGAGTTAGAGTGTGTACGCACCTTTTTAATCCTCCATCTATTGCTGTTCATATGAGATTTTGGCAAGTAAGGTTCTATCATTATTAGTGAAAAAACACCTACAGATGTTTGGGAAAAAAAATTAGTAAAACGATCTTAATTGTGAAAATGCAGTTTTATAAACCTGGAATGTGAAAAATGAGAATAAAAAAATAATGAAATTTCAAGTAAAATAATGTGGGGGTTTTTTTCCAAACCTTTTTGGGAATCTTTTCTAAACATTGCATTCCAAAATTAAATATATTCAAAATGTGTCTTTGTGGGAAGTTTCAAGTGTGTTCAGTTTCTATACAGATCTGAAAAAGTCAACTTTCTAAATCTCTGACAAACAGAATCATCATCTGCTTGTTTCTTTTATCCTAAATGCTGAACTCTCTACTGTTCCCTTATTATGGAAGCACAATAGTTAATTTGGTATTTGACCTCCCAGTTGCCACTTCCCTTCTTTTCTGCTTCCCCTTACTCTGTTCTGCACTATATCTCAGTCTCTTAGGACCTCCCCCTTAATTTTCCCATTCCCTCTGGCATTAAAAATAACCACTGAAGATCACTATGCAATGCTCTTACCTATTGCTTCTGTTCTTTCTTCATTTCTTCCCTACGTAGCTACTTCATTATCTTTACTGACTGATTTTTTGCATTCATTGTCGCTTAGTTATGAGTTCATTTCATTCCACCTCATAGACTTCCAAAAGGTCAACATGAAATATTGGAATACATATCTGCTTTTGATAATTCTAACGAGTCTTTCACCATGGTATTTAGATACAGATTGATCTACAATATTACATTAAGCAATGGATACTCTTACCTTTAAATGATTCTCAAAAGATTAACTAGTCTGCTCTTGGGAAAAGCCTTAGTTACTCCTTACACTTTATTCACATGAAAGACAGCTAATCTAGCTTTAAATTCTCCATAAATCATGCTCTATAGTCAAAACAAAATAAACTGTCAAAAAGGTTTTATAGCAACAGTGTAAGAGATTGAGAGCTTCACACTAATGTAGATTCACTTCTTTTTTTTTTTTCTTTTTTTTAGGAGAAGGGGAAAGAAGTTAAATTAGAAACCACTATCACTTTCTACCAGGAAAAAGACAGGGAAATCACTGCAATTAAAATCTCATGAATTTTTGTTAATAGACCCACTTCTTTTGTCTATACCAATGTGATGGCAAATTCTAAAAAGTGCAGCTGAAACAAATAATGTTAAAAAATGCTTTCAAATTATTCCAATTCAAAGATACGAGATGATTTAAATATATAATCAGAAAAATCCAGCCCAGTTGCAGAATAACAACCATAAAACAGCTCCTAACGTGTAGATGAAAGTGTGCTGTAGGAGCTAATCCACACTTAATAATAATTAACAACAATTAATTAAAGGTATACATGACTGGATTTCAGAGTCTAATTATCCAGTTACCTGATTTGATGAAACATCTAGGTAATTTGGTAGGTAACTGTCCCAATTTCCATTATGATTAATTATGGGTGTAAAAATGTTATTAAATGCTAATTTAGTTTATCTCATCAGAATGTAGGTTATGTCCCTCATATATCTGTACTTATGTAGTTATAGTTCATTTACTTGGTTTATAATGGGGATAACTTATTCAATTCAACAGTATTTGAAAAGTGAATCAAATGGTGATTAAAGTGTTTGAAATGCTGATTAAAATGGTGAGTCTGCCCTCTGTCTTCCACATACTTACACACAACTTAATGATGCATTCAGTTCCTTTGACTTCAACAGGGTCATTCATGGTAGAAAAGGTGGAGTTGTAAATATTTACAAAACTGAAATTTAGATATGGCAACCAAGTAAAATTTGCATTCTGACAGGAAAGAGAAATACAGAGAAGAAATCTGCTAGCAAGGAATTACAAGACTAAGAAGTTACGTATAAGTTCACTGTTTCATAAAGTGTTGGGATTCATCCTCTAAAATAAGAGACTTTTCTGTGTTGAGGCTTAGGTGGTCAAAAGCAATGTTCATGTGTTAAAATATCTGAAAATGATACCCTAAAAACTACTTAGAAAAAATTATGGATAATCATTTAATGACTTATTCACCAACTAGCATATAGATAGAAAGTATTTAATGCTGCTGTATTTCTTTGCTTTGTCTTGCTTAAGAGAGTAAAATTACACTTCCATTAAAAAAGAGATTAGATTAGAGGAAATTAAAAAAAATACTACAAATAAAATTGAGGGGCTCTTCACATAAACACCCTACCTGTTTGCTAAAATACCATCTTCTTCTTAAATATGTCACAAAAGCCATAAATTCTTTTCTAATACACAAAATTCCCTGTAAATATATCTCAGCCTACTAGTGACTTGCAATATTTATGTTAAAAGGTAGTCAAATACCTTGGTATCTCAAAGGTTACTTGTGTTTAAAGAATTTTGGTTGCATAAATGTACTTTGAGGAAGAAGACTTCTGAGAATATATTCCTCACTGATGCTTCAAAGGTGCTTGTATCTTACAGTCTTTTGTTTGTTTGTTGTGGTTTTTTTTTCTCTTCATACTTACTGTTCATATTTTACCTGGTTTGAATAGACTAAAGTTTCTGTTTGCCAACTCAAAAATTGTATCTACACAGTCACCTCTTCAGCAAACCTTCCCTGCAAATAAATGTGGGATTGCTAGAGTGTAAGATGAAAGAAAACAAGTGAGGACAGCAAGCATATATTCACTAAATATTTGGAAAAAAAAAATTGCAAATTGTTTTTGGCTGCCTTCACCACCAAATTATGACACTAATGGTCTCCTCTCATGCTGTCATTTCCCTGGCTAATTCTGCTTTTGTAAGTTGGGGTTTGTTTCTGATTGTCTGTCCCTGAGGAGTCAGGAGACCAGGAACACCTACCTCTGTATTTTCTTCAGATCTTCCTAGAAGCTGTCAGTTGACTTCCTTTAAAACTGCATTACCTAGGGTTCTCAGCTCCCTGTAAAGAAAAATAATTCCACTGGTAAGACATTGGTTGATATGGTTTGTCATAGGAGACAGAGGATGCTTCATGTGAAGCTAACGTAGATTAGTTTCAGGATTACCTAGTCTGGATTCCTAGGGCTTTTGTTGAATATGGAAATAGCTCCATTTTAAGATAACATGTACTTTGTTGCTTGAAAGACTGACCAGGGGTGAAAGAAAGTTTCATGTGATGTTACTGGCCTATGGCCTCTGAATCTGTGATAGGCTTTTATCTTCTGTCCCTCTGTTAGAATGACTAGTAACTTGACATTACAAGTTAGGTAACTCATCATTGAACTGCTCCCTATGATAGTAATTAAATCATTGGGTAATCATTCCCTCTTGGCAGATGGTTGCGCAAATTTCAGTGAGATGAACATGCAGGGATGCATCTACTTCAGTGAAAAGTTAACCCTTCAATAGTTTTAATAGGCGTTAAAGTTGTCGGATCATTTCCCAGCAGCAAATTACAAGAAGCATGAAACTGAAGTTTTGTAGCTGGTAACTCACTGTAAGAGTCTGTTGGTTCTGGTTGTTGGGGTTTTTTTAATGACTGACAACCCAAGTTCATAGTGTGTGTGTGTGCGTGTACAAGATTGGGCTCCAGAAACTCTTAATTCTACTCAAAGTTTAGATACTGTCCAGATAAAATTCCTTGAAGTGGTAAAGGTGGGAAAAATAAAGGAACTGTAACCCTTTTTATTTTTATGATGATGAATGATAATTTATGGTAATTAATTGGAATTTTGCATTCGTTTCCTAGATTGTTTTATTATTCTCTTTTTTTCAAAGCTAAAAATTCATCTTGTTTAAAAATGCTTTAACAACCAGAAGGCTCATGAAATAGTACAAGAAAAGTTAGAAATAGTTCTTTGAAGGTTTTTTTTTCTGTGTTTTTTTTTTTTTATCCTTATATCTGACAGCTGACAGAAGTGAGTTGCTTATTACTTAGGCTTAAAACTTCTCGGCTGTAAATAGTTACATAAGCCCCATAATGTTTTCATGAAACTGTCTCTTTTTAAAAACTCACCATCTTTTCCTCCTTCAGTAAGGTGTGTATATTTTCTAAGATACCTAGTAAGAGTGATATATATAAAGTTAACTCCAGTCTACTGAATTTAATCTCATTGAGTTCTATGTCATCCCCAGAGAAAGGCTTCCGTATTGTTTCAGGCTCGCAAAAAGGAAGAAGTAAAGATTTATAGACCAGTCAGATTGACTACAACATCCCAGAAGATATTCAATACTATATTCTTAAACAATGTATAAATACGTAGAGAATAAAAAGAGAGGAGAAAAAAAAAATCCAAATTCCTTCCTTTGTCAGGACAATTTGCATACTGGATGGTAGCGAGGCAATAATCAGAACTCAATATACTTGAGTTGAAAAGGCTTTTGCCATTCTCCTGTTCAAATGCTATCATATACAAACAGTGATACAAGGAAATGTATTTTTTTAAACTACAGATCTCAATCCCCAGGAGAAGCAGAAATGATTGTAAAAAATACTGTAAATGTTAATTAAATTATTAAAAATTAAATTATTATCCAAAAAGTAAAAGGTAAACCAAAACAGAAATAATAAAATATTAATTATTCTGGCTACTTGTTGGCAGCAGTTTAGTTTTTCAGAGTGCCAACAGCCAATTCTTTCTGTCTAATTCAGCTCTGGGACACCTAAGCTCCTGCCAAAGATTAAAGTGAGTTAGCTTTTCCCCATTCCCAGATGCTATGGGAAAAATTATCAGGCAACAGATAGCTGTAAAAGGGGGTTTCATCTGTTAGAAGTCTGAGAAACACTGATATGCAACAAATCACAGCTGATTGAAAAACAATATACAGTTTTATAGAGATAACTATATATAGTTGTATAGAGTATAATGTTATATAAGTTATATAGAGTATAATGGTCTCTGGTTCCTTATGAGAACTGATGGGCCCGGGAATAGATGGTGGTCCCTGGGGTCTCTCCTTAGCCTGGTTGTAATCTGTTCATTAACATATTCGGTAATGGAAAACACACTGACTGTGCTGGAAACACCAGTGTGGGAAGTGCTGTGCTCATGGTGGAGAACTATAGGAGAATTCATAGCAGATCTCTTCCATGATGAAAAGTGCAAAGGTGCTGAACTAAGAGAAATTAATTCACTGTATAAATGCAAGATGACAATCTAAAAAGCACACCAGAAGAAGATTTGGGGATTGAATGGAATCACAAACTGAATATAAGACAATAGTAATGAATGTGTAAAAAAAGACAAATTTCATTCAGTATGTATTAATGTATGAGTCATATGTGAGGAAGCAGAATGTCTTTCTACTCTACTGATCAAGGGGTTATAAAATCTCATTTGAGATTCTGTAAGTGGTTGAGGCACTTCAGCTTCAGAAAGCTAAACCAAGTGAGAATTATGGGCATCTTAGAAAACATTATAGATTAAGAAAGTTGAGTCGAATTTACTCAGTTTTAGGATCAGATTTTAGTAGTTTGTTGGGTTTTGTGTGGTTTGTTTGTTTTTTTAAATGAGAAAGTGAGAGGGACAGATATTATGGGACTCTTGTGACTCATGTTTCAATCTGAGTGCAGTGAGGGTAAATATATTTTGCAAAAATCTAGATTTTATATTGGATAAATGTCTCTATTCTGAGGGTAAGAGAATACCAAGAAAAGCTACCTAGCACCTGGTTTTGGTATCTCCTTCAAAGTAATATATCCATGAGACATTTAAAAAACAACAACTCTCATAAACACCTACTTATACTCTATTCTGTCTTAGCTCAGGTCTTCTAGACTGGAAGTTTTCTTGAACTCCTTCCACATTCACAGTGCTATGTAGGAGAGTACAGATCTTAGTTGTCAAAGATGAACATGACTTGAATAAAGAAATTTTTTTAAAATTCTCTGGACATAGACGGAATTAAATTAAAATAAGGACACACTCTCCTCACCCCCAAAAAAACCCTCAGACTGAAAAACTCAGAAAGAATATGTAAGTTATGTCTTTGTTAAATTCAACCTATAGAAAACCAGATTCAATCGCTAAGATTCTTAAACCCATCCTAAAATTTTGACTGTTGCTTTAGACGTTAAGTCCTAAAGAGTTGCTGCTCATCCTGGATTTAACAAAGCATTACTGTAACCTTAATGTAGATAAATGATTCTTTTTCCCCTCTTACTATTGTGAATTTAGTTTGAAAGAAATATCAGACAGCCTGTAGGTAGGCAGTCCTTTTACTTGATGGCTTTTCAATCTAATCACTGTCCAGGAGGCCACTTGTGTTCAGTGGTGTTATTACACCTTTATCTTACTGTTACTATTGTATCTTGCTACCTCTAAAGACTTTGTGAGGCTTAAATTACTGCTGAACAAATACCTAAATGCTGCTATGTCATAGGCCAATTAAATATGACTAAATTAAAAGCTCCTTTCTGTTGTTATAACAATGAGAATTCACTAATGTAATAAGTACTCTTCTTGCAGTATGTAAACTACGTTTGAAAAAAAGAATCTCAGTGATCCCACAACAATGTTTAAACCGGTGTTGTCTTTCATTTGGAATCATTGTTTTGCTTTAATGGAGCACTGGTTATCTTATCAGTTAAGGTATGCCTACCTTTGTTAAACTGCAGATCTCAATCCCCAGGAGAATCACAAATGGTTGTAAAAATTATTGTAAAACACGATCATTGTTTAGCTATGAAGCCAAATGATAGGAGAATTATGACATTATATTGTACAGAGATGACAAGAGACATTAGAAGCAGGATGATGACAATGTGTGGCAAGGAATATGCAGAATACAGAAGTGAATTCAATAAAAAGACCCCTCCATATGCAAATAGAGAAACAGTGTCTGGTTAAAGTCCCTCCATTGTCTCTAGGTGAGCTGAGATTATGTCACTGTCAAGATGTAGAGAAGAGTGAGAAGCAAAAAGCATTTTTCTTTGCTTGATCTTTATCTTGTTAATGACCTCAGCTTCATACAAAATGTTTTGGGGAACTACCAGTAATAACAGAAATCCCTATGCTATAGTCCATCCTTTAAGTACCATTCACTTAGGCCAAAAAATGTTAATTATTGAAAATACTAATATTAATCCAGTAGTAATTCATGGAAGACATCACTGTAAAGCTCAAGAATTCCATTTTAATTTTGTTGATGTGGCTATTGCTGTCTCTACTCCACTGCACCTCTTCTGAGGATTAAAATCTCCCTCTGAAACAGACATCAGGTTACAAGTAATAGGATTTTAAAACTTCTGCATGAGTTTATTAAAAAAAAAAAAAAAGTCAATCTTGAGGGTTTCCTTTGGTTTCATCACATTTTATTTTTTTTTTCTCTTGAGGATCAAGATGTAAGAGGCTAATCCTCTGAATTCCCTATTCTGGGCCTTCCAGAAGGTGAGATGAATGAGGCTTTTGCCATCAGTTCAAGCATTGTAGTCTACTTTCTTTGTCTTTTCTTGATATGTACACTTATCTGCTGCAACTACAGAGCAGCTGCAGGAGGCTGAGGTATTGCGCCAATATGTTTTTGTTCTCCCCCAACAGCTGTCTGCTAGATTTTCAAAGTATATTGATTGCTCAATATCCATGGATATAATTGCACCCCCTGCAGTCATGCCTACCCTAGCTTGGGTAATGACAGCACAGGGTAGCGGTGAAGAGAATTCCGTCAGCCAGATAACTTTCAAGCATCTCTAATAGTCTTGTACAGGCACTAGCAAACTCAGATTGCTCCAGTTTAATTGTTTGGGGCACTTTAAATAGCTAAATGAAGTCTAGATTGATGCTATCCACACATGCATCCCTCTCTACTCTGATGTCACATACTGCCCTATTTAAACTTTCACGGTAGCAGTATACACTAGATATTTTTAACTTGATGAGAATTTTTACTTTTAGAAATATGAGGGCATTGCTTGCTGGAGAAAAGCTATGTCTCCTCTTATTACCCCCTGATGAGCTGGAGAAGTACTTCTAAGGACTTTAAATGTAAACGTTACAGAAGAAGAGGTAGTGTGCAGAAGTTGTTTACCAGGGATCAGCTGAGCAGTTTTTACAAGAACAGCATCTCTGGAATCAAAGAAGATAGCTCTAATCATTAGGTTGTCCACATTCTTTTTGATTGTTTGCTTGTTTCAGTGAATAATTTCTTATAAACATAGTATCAGAACCCTGTAGATCTGTGATCGATTTTTAACTGTTGCTACTTTCACTTGTGACATAACATCTACTGATTCCAATCTGGATAAGGAAAAACGTTTGTGAGAAAGAGCTTTGGGATTCACTCTCATATTTTTAGAGCTAAGCAGCAAAATGATTTAATAAAGATTTGCCAGATAAACTTGATTGCTTCTTTGATAGAATTATAAAATTAGTGGATGAAAGAAAAGCATGAGATACTCATTTCCAATTAATTAAGGGAAACATTTGATACTGCATTCTATAAAATCTCTTCTCAAAATTAATTTAAATTGGCTTGAATATTAATATTATCATGTGGAATAACCAGTGGTGGAAGATAGTAAACAAAGGGAAGTGATGAGATGCAAAATAGTGACTTAGAATGAAATGATTGCTGGTTTACTGCCAGAGAAGGAGGTCAGGTTATATTCTGTTCCTCCACTAATGACTTAGAAGAGAGAAAAAACAGCACATTAATTAATTTGCAGAGGGTACTAATTTGGGGGAAACTATAAAGGCTAAAGTGCTATGAGGTGTATTTCTGCACTTTATTGGAGAAGATGAACTTGAATCCTAAATAAAAGCTGAAAAATATCAACAACCAGGCTTCATGTAAAATCTTCCACAATCCAGTTTTTGTGACGTATATGGCAGTTCAGCAACATTCTTATGCATATTCCAAACTCTCTTACTTCAGCAAGTGCTAATCATAAGTCCACATGTTGTGTGCAATAATGAAACAGTTGATCACAGGTTTAAGATTAAGCCTATGCTTAAGTTCTTTGCAGATGTAAATTCTATAAAGCACAGATGAAACCTAAAAATAAAAGTATTAGAATATTAGAAAGATGTAAACTTGATCCTCCATTATTAAGCTTTCTACTGTATGGTCTAGATTACTATCTGGATATAGGATTAAGGAGAATGAGGAAAGAAAGCATAATTTCATTTACCATAATATGAATCACAAGTCCTCAAACATGCTCCTGATGCATCTGCCCTCTTCCCTCCTTTTCTTAAAATATAACACACCAAGGGAAATTAAATAACTACTCAAGAAAGTCAATTTGTTAATGCAAGGGATGAAGCTTAAGAAGAAATCATATTCTATTGAAATCAATGGTTAAACATCCACAGAATTTGAAGAGGTTTATAATTTTACCAGAATGTGAGGATGGCTTGCTTCTATGCACACCTCCACCTGACACTATAACCTTTGCCACCTCAGAAGCAAGATACTACAGGAGTTTCATTTTGATCTGTCATGAAAAAGAAATTGCATGACAGTCATGTTTTAACCTCAGCCAGTTTAACACAGCTGCTCACCCACTCCACTGTTTCCAACACAAATCCAAAACACAGCCCCATACTAGCTACAATACAAAAAAAATTTAACTCTATCACAGCCAAAACCAGCACAATGACATAAAAGAACTTCCTTTTGTGGGCTGGAGATGAAGTGGGGAGTCAGAAAGGGGTAAAAATTACTTGAAAGACTATGAGAGCATCTAAGACATGCTTCCACCCTCAAAATATGTTTCAATTAACAAAATAAAAAAAAAAAAAAAAAAAGAAAACTACCAAAAAACCAGCAGGGAAGCCTGCCAAGGCTATACTTGTGGCCATGTAACTTTTTTCTCCAGCTTCCATCCTGAAGGTTCCCAGAAAGGACTGAATGGTATCATCCTAGAATCAGGATAAAGACAACCAGGGAGCGCATTTGAAGTGCAAACGGTTCACAAAAGAACATCTGTGTGCAGCAATGCTTGCCTGCTGTGGATCAGAACATGAGGCTGATGTTCATGTCATGCTCCTTTACATGGAACAGGGTGAACACTGTGAATCCCTTCCCCACCTGACACTGTTTACATGCAGCCACAAATCACTTCTTGATTAAAATCAGTTTTGCAGGAGGGATGCCTCTAGATTATTTTTTTATTTGCAGCAAAGCTGGATACAAGGGAGAATACAAACCTGTGAATTAATTATTTTGTGGCTAGAAAGGCAGGAGGGCTTCCAAGAAATTAAATTTTCAAAATACTTCCAGCTTGTCACCCAAATAGGCTGGGGTGCACTTGGAGTCCAACTGAAAAATGGAGGTAGATATCATCACTAAGTATATAAATCAGCAGGAATGTGAACGTTAGCCAAAAGAGCTGAGCAACAACAGAACAGACTTTGTGTGAGCAACATGCCCAGACAGCTTCAATTTCACACATGTGATATCTTTGGGATAGGTATTTATCATCTGACAATTGACTGCCTCCTCAACCATGACCAGACCTAATTTATTATTAAAGGCAAATGAAGGGACAGAGACTTTATTGCGAACAAAATCTTTTAACAGATGTTATACTGTTTTTACAAAGAGAAGATTGCGGGGTCAGATTGAGACTTGAAAATTGGTGTGCATGCAATGCTGCAATATTTGCCTTGGATTCCCAGCAGAAGATTTCTGCTAATGGAGCTAATTGAATCTTAGGGGAACAGTACTGTAACTAAACAGTGGTTTATAAAGGACAGAGAAAATACACATATCCTTCAGCAGTTTCTTTCAGGTTTTATAGACGGTAGGAAAAAGTTAAGTCACTTCACACCAGTCAGAGCTGTGCAATTTCCAGTACCAAAGTGGGATAGAGAGAGAAGTGCAGGAGCAGAGGATTATTGAAGTGGGGAGGATCAGCTAAATCCTTCATAGTCTCTAATTCATTCATCCTCTTCACTGATAAATTCACAATGTCCACAGTGAGGTAAGTCCTTTTACAGCATCATTCAGAAAAGTTCAGTGAGCAATGATAGGACTCATTCATTCATCAGGTTACTCAGATTGTAAAGGGGATTACAAAATGCTATTGGAAACCAGCAAAGAGCTCACATGGACAAAGCTAAGCCTATGAAAATTTATTTCTAGACTAATTTTGTCTCAGGACAAGACATCAAGCATTGAATATTCATTCAAATTCTTAAAACATGGAAGAATTTACTTACCTGCAGTTGAGAGCAGGGGATATTCTCTTAACCTGATCTTTGAGATTCTTTGGATACTGAATGACAACACCTTCCAGAACCATAAAGTCTCAGTTAGGATTTAGGAGTTTTACACATATGAAGTCTATTCTCTTTCTGAGTGTCAATTTCAGGATAATTAAAGGAGGAAAGTATGAATATATAGATAATCTCATCTGGCTATCTGCTTACATGAAGTGAAGTTACTTTGAAAAAAAAAAAAAAATGTTACTAGGTCCAGGTGTATATATTGTTAAGATTTCATTACTGTAATGGGAAGATAAGTCAGTGTCTTATATATGCTTGAATATATTGGCTTGTCATTTTTTCAGAATCACATGTATGAATTGTAGAAACAGATATGTCAATCTGTGAACAAAGTGCTACGCTTTTGGTTCAGTAGTGCATGCTCAGCTTTCTCTGCACAGTCACTGCAGATCCTCAATGGTGTATTAGTAGGTTCATACAAAGAGACGTGGTATGAAGAGTAACACCTACAAGTGATTCTTGAAGACTAGTGCTTAGGTCTGTATGCTCTCAGAGGCAAGCAAAGCTGCATTTCATTGGCAAAAGGAACAAGTAGGACACAAGTAGGACGAATGCATAATTGTACACCTTACTAAGCTTTTGAAGTTTAGTTAATCATTATGAAACAGATTTAGAGCAGATCTAGGGCATCTTCTCAGCAGGAGCTGACTGAAAGATAGTAGAATACTGGAGCAGAAGATATTGCAGGCAGCTATCAACTCTTTACTGCTCAAGGAAAACAAAAAATTATGAATCCTCAGTAACCAAAAGTACTGGTAGCTACCAAAAAATATTGGCACTGATATGTAAGAATTCCCTGTTATGTAAAATTATCCCACAAAGGAGCGGTTTTATATTTTATCTGATTCTCTGGAATGAATTGTTATGGAATTGGTACCTATAGCAAACAATGGAAAGGCTAGGGGAAGAAAGAAAGGCTAGGGGAAGAAGCAAATGAGTGTTTTACTGGCGCCTTCGGCTGAAAGTACACAGGAAAAGTGGTTTATTTAGTAGGATGTTCAGTTCGTGGTAGATTAAAGGAATTGTGGAATAGGTGTTTGCAAAGGAAGCTACAGCAGAGGTGGGTCAAGGGTCCTGATAACAGGTACAGCAACTGTAAGATGCTAGTAGTGGTCAGATATGCACTGAAGCAACAAATGGCGGGTGACCCACTAACAGCTGGCAATGGTTACAAAACCAAAACAATTTGCTCCATTTTTCCTGAATAGTTCCCAAATGGGACAAAGAAACAAAATTCCAGCTTCAGTGAGCCACTGCCTTCACATTTTGCCCACGCTACAGTGGTTCTCTGACTGTAGTAACAGAGTGCAGTACTTCCATACTCCATGCTGTGCATTATGTGAGTCTTTGAAGGATTAGCACCTCAGAAATCTAGGAAACAGTAGCAAATAAAGAAAAGTCATGGTCACAGTTGCAGCAAGCTAACAATGAGTATGCAATGTGCTATTGAAGCAAAAACAGCAATTACAGTTTGCGACTAAATTCTCTCAGGTGTCTTGACACAGAGAATATTATCTTCTGTACAGCTGCAGTGTGGCTATATTTATAATGTTGCATTAAATGTAGGGCACCTCGTTGCCAGTAAAATACTGAAGAGATTTCAGAGAAAAGGATTAAAAACAATTAGGGAGGTGGAGGGGTCATTTATGAGGAAAGGTGAGAAAAGTTAAATATGCATAGATTGGATGGCTGACAAAAGTCCACTAATATCTGAAAGGTAAGAAAACACTGGAAGATGGGCATTACTTAGGATGTTAAATGGAGTAATAGCATATGATATATCCCAATCTAAGTTCAATTATTCCTAATTACTAGACTAAATAATTCCCCTGACGGTGTTGTCTATTAGGCTGCCACAAGTTTAGCTTCTAAACGGCAGTATTTTTCAGAGATGTGACAATACCTTTTCTTACAGAGCAGAATTTCAACAACAAATCATAGAATCATAGAATCATTATTGTTGGAAAGGACCTCCAGGGTCATCAAGTCCAACCTTTGTCCTAGCATTTCTCTA
>WTSP01011607.1:0-111859 GCA_025331215.1 Actenoides lindsayi
GTGGGAGGGGGGGAGGGGGGGGTGTGGGGGAAATTTCACCAGAAATCCCTGTAGGCTATCTGAGAAGGAGCGGATGTGTAAAGCATTTCTTTCTGCATAAACATTTAGAAATCAAGCTCTTATAAGTCAGGGATCCACCAAATGTGGTGTGAAGAGGCAGATGAAGCCTGCCTTCTGGCATGCCAGCATTTGCTGATTGATTTGGAATGCAGAAGGGCCCTTTTTTATTTTTATTTTAAAATTTGAACCACATCTTAATACAAATCAGGTGAAAAAGAAATTGAAAAATAGCAAGCCTGAGATTACAGATGTGCCAACTTCATATTGTTCAGTTTAGCTGAGGTCATAGTCAAACCCATCAAGTTCACATCATTTAGTGTATGGCCACTGAGGTAATATTCAAACAAAAGAAAAGCAGTCAGAATACTGATACGCTTCTCCTTTGCCAGCTGGCCTCATTCAGCTGTGCAAAGCACACTGGCTTCAGCTATGTAAGGAGCTCTGAATCAGTAAGGAATATAGTTTTTTAAAAGGATATTCTGTTCCAAGCAGCCCGTTCGTGCTCCAGCTCTCTGACTTTAGATCAGTTATAAAGAGGAAATACCTCTCCTAATATGCAGTTTCATAGTCTGAAATTTAAAATGTAAGAGCTATGCTAATGATGATACAGTTAATTTAGACAGAGGAATTTTTCAGTGGGGGACATTTGTATTCCCCTCAGTGGTTTAGAAAAAGCTTGAACTTCCTAGAAAGCCTGCATGTAGAATTACAGGCATCCGTTCTTCCTCCATACTGGTGATGCTACCATGCTGGTTCTCTGCACACAGGTATAGATTTATGTAGATTAATTTGGTATAGTACAGTGAATTGCCACAATGATAGATATTTTAGAATTACTTCCTAGCACAGCCTAATGGCTGGAATCAAATAAAACATAAAAGTAGATTTATATAGATTGCTGTATAAATCAGATAAAGCTTTATGTTACCTAGCATCAGTAATGGAAGCTTTTCCTGCAAATAATATAGAAGTTGTTCATGTAATATTTTCATTATTTCAGTGAGAGTAAAGCAACAAAAAAGAAGAAAAGAAATAAACAAGTCTATGGGGCTTAGCTACCATTAAACATCATTAACTACAATTTTGCCTGACAAGTTCTCTCATCTGGTGATGGGTGAAATGGTAGAAAAGTAGACTGAACAATTGCATAAACCCAAATGAAATATGCCCTTGTATTCTAAGTGTGCACAGTTCAGTCAGTTAAAATAGAGCAATTTATTATGCTTTAGCAGCTTGAGCTTAATCTGGTTTTAAATAGATCTCTTTTTTTTTAACTTCTTGCTGAGATTTAACTGGTTTGAGAAGAGACATGATGTAGTGCTACACAGTCTCTTGCTGTCTCTCTAGCTTACTTCGAAATAACTTTAATAGAGTACTGATTATGAAAACAATGCACAGGAAATGTAGATGAGCCTTTAAACAGCGGTGAATATATTTGTTTTGTTTGAAAAGAGTGGATAAAGTCTTAATGAAAGAGACAGGAATACCGAGTGGAGAGAAGGGAGCTGGGTGTCGCAGGGAGAGCAGTCAGCAGCACCCTCCTGGGCTTTGGGGGCTCACCCAGGTGCCACAGGGGCATCCCCTTCTCATAAACTTCTCCAGGTTAGTAGCTCTCAGCATTTTGGGAGCAGCCTATTAAATTTCCTACTGATCAGTTTTTAATATCAAACTGCTACTGTGAGCCAGTCTGAAACATTTTGCCATACTGGCCACCTGTTGTTGAAAGAAGTTGGGAATGTTTATCAAAATATCCTCACATAATATAGGCAAAGTTCTCACCTGCCTGCATTCAAAGTGTGCTGTGCTATTCCTCCAGGCGTGGAGTGTCTGACCTTTACCTAGGGGAATATTTTGACTGTCGAGATTTTGTTTGCTATTATGCTGTAGTTTTCCACATACTCGTCAGATCTCAGCCTTTGTGGTTTTTCCCAGGTAATTTTGCAATTACACCAGCTGTGATAAACGCTTTCTTGAAATCTTACTTGAGGGAATTTAGCTTAGTCCCTTTGCATGTGGAAGGAAAAAAAGCATCTAACTCAGTGTTTGCACCGTGGATTGATACAAGCAGCCGTGCCAGATTGCCTGGGTAATTACTTGTGCATTTATATTACATCCCAGAGAAATGGAAGAGGGAAATTGTGTGTGTGTGTGCATCTAAGAGATTCAGCAATGAAGTGACACCAGATTCTTCTTATATCTGGGAAGGGAACTCTGGCTGGCACAGGCTGCAGTAACAATAGGATGATGGACTCTCTCACCTTCAGGTTACCAGTTCAAGGCAGATTTGAAGTGAAGAAAAGCCATTACACTCTCAGAGCTATTCAGTGGCCTGTCTCAACTGAATTGAAGGTCTCAATCAGAGTCTAATGGACATGTGTCCAAATCCAGAAGCTGTAATCCTAATTGGCACTCTTGTTGATAGTAACAGTGCAGAGAGCAAGGACTGAAAGGGCTTACAGACTGAATTTACTCTCCTTGTCTGGACCAGTAGAGTAGATCATAGGATGTTTGTGTTGCTGCTGCACATGATATGAATGTTTTCTTGGTTGAGAAGGGACTGCAAACTTCAAAAGCATTCATGGAGCCTTAAGTCTCCTAAAAAGCCCTAGGCTAAATTTTTTTATTATTATTATTTAGAGAAAAAAAATTACTAGCATTGTTTGTTGAGCTGGCTGAAACTTTGAGGTGTCTTAACTAATAAAGTAGGAAAAAATATGTTTTAATTGAAAGTCAGAGAATACCCAGAAAATCAGAAGAGGACTGTATGTACTGTTCTGTCTTATGAATGAGTGTTTAAACAGAACCAGATTCTCTGGTCTTTAAAATGTATTTTCCTAGAAGAAACTTGCTGTTTCCTAATAAAAAGGAAAAAGAATAGCCCTAAAAAAAAAAAAAGCATATGCCCCCAGCTGACTGCCTGAAGCAGCTCTGTGACCATGAGTATATATTGTGATCAGAGACCATATATTGCTAAAACTCCTTGATGGAATGAGTTTTAATTTGGTTTACAGAAAGCTTTAGGGGATATGGCTCTCTACAAATTAGACCACAGGAGCTATAAAATGAAGGATGTCCTCCCTAATTAGAAACAGTGGAGCGGTCTGGTGTTCTTCCTAGTTGTAGCCTCGTGGGTACTCTCTCACAAGTGAACTCTGGGGCAATAGATGCTTCTCTGCTAACTCTGATCTTTTTACTGGAGTTTATCTGTCGTCCAATTTTCTGTCTCCGGTTTTGAACGCATCTTTCTGCGTAGCTGTGGTAAGCTCTTAACTGAAGTTTTGAATGGCTGCTGCAAACCAAAAAATTCATATGTTGCTCAGTGATTAGCCACGTTTAGTTATTTTAAATACTGGGGAATGGTTCTCAAACTCAGGAGAGCATGGCAGTCAATTTTAGGGGGTTCCTCTTGCAGCATGTGGCTGTACCAACTCCATATTCTCATTCCTCTTCTGTTGATGAGAGCTCTGAGAAGAGGAATATAGATGGACTGAAATAAATTATGCTTTATGGTAATCAAATTTAATTTTCTAGACACATTTTTTAACACGAAAGCGTTCATCAAACTGGGATCCAGGATTTTGGACAAGAAAATAATACAGTTCTTTAACTATGGCTAGGAAAAAAAATGGTGCCTGCAAATTTAATAGTGGGATGTCTACAGCTTGTCATTTGTGCCAAATGATAAAACCAAATTTAAGCATAACTGCAAAAGAGCATTAGACATAAATGCACAACAGTAAAAAATCAACTACAAAAGTATTTCCAAACGGCATGTAGACTGGAAAGCTGAGTGTGGAACTGAACTGGGAAGTATTCTGAGGCTGTGCTTAGGCAGCTGTAATTTGACTTTTTAAATTGTTGGTAAGGGAGGACATCTCTTAATTCATCAACATCTTTTCATGTAGACTTATATGGAGTAGGACCAATGTCTGGTCCAATGAAAGCTTTAATTTACTTGTGACATATTGTTTCCACTAGGAGTTGTTGTAGATCAATCTGAGAACAATTACTAGGTGAATAAAAGAGAGGGAAAAAAAGTCAAACATTGTTCTGGAATATAAGTAAAAAATGGATATTTACAATCAGTCAAAATATTTTGCTACCCAGCGTGAGGTATTACTGACAGAAAAAGGCTGTATTTTTAGGTGTGATTGCTGTTTAGATTTTACCAGAATATATAACTGAACACGTCTCATGACCGTCTTATTTTCATGTAGTATTTCATCCTCTGGCTTTGTAGGGGAACTTTATGCCAAGAGAACTCACTGGAGACTGAGTGACAGATCAGGCTGTTGTCCCACATTCCCTTTCTACTAAATCACAGTTTTCTTTAGATGGAAGGTGGCTATTGTGAAGCTGTCAAACTGAGGAAAGTTAAATGGGCTGAAGTGAAGGCTCGTGTTAACAATAGCAGCTATCTCTGTCAAATGAAAGCTCAGCAGACAGTTACAAGGCAATTCGGCACTGATGGGTGGTCGATTAAAAACAACAAAAGGCAAGATGAATGAAAGGGGAAAATCCCTATTACTTTGTGGTAGAAGCAAGGGGAAAACCAAAAATAAAATAAAAAGCCCACCTCACCCAACCCCGCAGCAATTGGAACGGACTTGTAGTTAGCATGACCTTCATCATCTCAGATATGGCACAATAAAACTGACAAGATTATTTTCTCTTCAAGCAGTGCTGAGGTATTTTCATTGGCAAAAATCTGGAAAAGTAAAATAAATGCGGAGTTCAAGGCAATTGAAGAATTCTTGAATCTGATAACAGCTGGAACGTAGTGCCACCAGGAAAAATAGCTAGGTTTTGTGCTAAAAAAAAATTATGACTTGGTAATTTTTTTTACAGCCTTGTATCTGAGGTTTTTGAAGGTTACCTTATAGACAACTAGAAGAGGATTAGAGAGAAATTATCTTTGAGCTCAAGGGAGCACCAATTTAAATTGGATTTGAGATATAACTTTCGCATTACCGTAGGAGATGAAAGGTAGTCTTGTGCCCTGATAGTTACCCAACTGCCTAACCATATGTATCAACTGGATTAGTCTGTAGATTAACAGCTAGCACACCAAGTGCAAGGTGTTTCTTGCAATTTCCTCTTCGTGGGACTCATCCTGTTTCAATTGAACTAACATCAGAACTCAGCAAAAGTGGGAAGGGCTTTGCAGCGTGCGTGTCAGACGTAAGGTAAATGTACACACTTGTTCCTCAGAAGATAATTGTCACTAAGACTCAGACTTGCTACAACAGGTATATAAAGTAAGATGGGAAAGTACAAAAGTAATGGTATAGGAAAAAAAGGCACATTAGGTCCTTGTAACTGTCCTACAGAAAATAAAGGTTTGAAACCCTAGTGGAATTTGATAGGAGGCAAGCACCTAGACCCACTTAGATCCCATGAAATTCTCATTCCTTTTCTCACAATTTAAATGCTAGGAGGCATTTTGCGAAATTCAGAAAGCCAAGAAAAACAAATAGGGTCTTACACTGCGTACAGTTAGGACTCAGGTTGCTGCCAACAGTGGAGCCAGGCTGAAAAAGGATTGTAATAAAGAATTTTGGAGACATATGGGCTCCATGAGCATAATGAACCAACATCTCGTTCCAGTTGTATTAGGAAAAATAATTCAGGGCTAACAAACTATTCCATTGAACAGTCTTCTGTGGCAAGATGCAGAACTCGATGTACCACAGGCCTGATCCAGCCTGACAGTTTTGACATATTATTATACCAATTTTTGTCTTTGTAAAGTCATGACGTCATTAGACTTCATCAATGAAATTAAGTTGAGTCTGCATCACCCCTGGGTTTTTCCATTTGATGAAAAGATCGAGTATCCATTTATCAGTTTTATGTACTAATGTTCTTTTTTAGTACTAATGATCTTGTTTATTTGTCTGATAACCGCACTAATCGTCGATAAAGTGACCAAATGCCAGGCCTAGTATAAATGTACAAAAAGAGAGGGAAAAAATTGGGTATTCTGGAATTTTCTTTTCTGGAATGTTTTTAGCCCTGAGGACCGTGTTATGAGTTTCAAGGTTTTTTCAAAGGTAACATGCATTTCATCTCATAACTAAATTAATTTGGTATAAAAATCACATTAACCTACCTCTCAGAGAGTCAGCCACAATGTTCCTCAAAGGCTTTGCGGTAACAGAAGACCAGAGTGGTCTCAAGGTGACTTTGGGAGAGAGATGTTAAAGCAGGAAGCTGCTAAAGAAGGTTGTCTTTCTCCTGATCTTGGAAATGTCGATGTATGTCATGTTCTTCCTAGGATCAAAACCATGACAGTGACTTGCAGCGTTTGCTCTCAGTAATTAGGCATAAACAATGTCTGTGGATATCTCTACCTTAACCTTTTAAAACAATTACTGAATATTCCTTTCTTGGCTCCTCCCAGCTTCATTCTTCTAACATTGGAGAGGATTCTGCAATCACAAAGTAGCGAGATAGCTCAAAAGTAACCTGAGCTTCTAGGGAACGTAAAGAAAGAAGAGTATTTGTACGTGCTGTGTGCATGACTGGGGGGAAACACTGGCTTCTCCAGAGTTACACCAGTCACAGCGATACTGAAGAAAAATAACCTCTGCAGATTTCAGGCCAAAGTGTGGTTTAGCCATGTGGCACAATTTATAGGGTAAACAAACTTTCAGTAAGTCCTAACTATATCAGAAAACTTGTTTAACATGCACAGAAGGCACTGTTAAATTATTTCCGTGCCATAATTCAAAATGCTGGGGAAAATTCTCCTGTACTACAGCCAGTGCAAGATTGGATCTGTAGCCAAGTACATCAACATAAATGTTCAGCTGTCTGGGGAAATACAAGTCTTACACTGTTACTTAGGGGAAAATGTGCACAGACATGGTGGAGCCCCTTATGAAACAATCCTCGTTTTGTTAAACAATAGGATCAAATTCTCAATCAGGTTATCAAGCATATTGCATTCTTCAAGCTTGCCAAGCAAAGAGAAGTATCAGCATGAAGACGGATATATTTTTACAGAATTAATGATGTATGAAATCTGGAAGTGGAAACATACATTTTCATTTTATCCTCTAATTTTTCTTTTTACATTCTAAGTGAAAGGAAATGCTTGGAAGTATTTGCAGTTTTTCGTATCTGTTTATCTTAGGGTGATTACCAGAGCAAACAATGTCAGGCATTGTGTTTGGATCTGAGCCTGAAAAATAGTGCTTGCAGGAGCAAGGATTACTTCCATGAGTCAGTGCTTTCAGGACTGTGTTTGGTACTTGATTTCTATCATGTGTATTCAGTGCCTTATTAATCATCCCGATTCAGAAATAGTTTTAAGCATTTTATTCATTTATCCCCTCTATTTATATTAGTTGTAGTCTTGCTTGGTATCATCCCCTCTATTTATATTAGTTTTAATACTGCTTGGATTAATCTGGTTTTACATTTTTAGATTGATCATTTGGAATGTTCACTTAAGGAGAGGAGTGAACTGTCTTACTGTCTTAGTGAAGATTCATTTGTCTTTGCAAAATCTGCACCAGATCTGTGGGACTAGGTGTGGATTCTTGATGTAGAACTTTGCAGCTACAGGAAAAGTGGCTTTAAAAACTGACGGGAAATTTTAGTGCAGTAAAAATGAAGATCATCTTCCACAAAATAGCCTTATCTTTGCTTTCTGTGGGAATTTTTGCTGATTGTTCAGCCCTGAACTGCTTGGTGTACCAGGCATGGTTCAGCAGTATATTTCATGCAGGTGTAATGTCTTTGTGTCACTGAGAACCCCAGTCAGTTTTCACCTGCATCCATAAGTCCCTGGTCCTTGCTGGTATTCACTGTGGCCACCCCCTGCTCTCTGTTCCCCATCAGCAGCCCAGTCAGTACACAGGACTGGAGAAACATGAGCTGAGCAGTACCCTCTTGCAGACCTGGGTTTGTTTTTGGAGCATAAACGTATGTTGGCTATGAACAATGTTCAAAGACTTTGCTAAGGAATGGAGGCTACAGAGGGAAAGAGTTCTCATGTTAATTGTAGTCAAGAAGTTGTCGGGTCTTGTTATAGCTAATGAGTTTAAGGTAGGGAAATGATTTGTGAACTGGGGATAAATTGTCCTTTGTTGAACTTTTTCTTTACTTGACACCCTGTCTTCAGCATCCGAGGTCCAGGCAACTGCTTTGATTTGCTCCCTCAGAGCTTTTTCTGAGACCCTTTTAGCTTTTCAGATACAGCCTTATTTGTGAAAGGTAGATTAAGTTGACTCATCTTACAGAGAAAGACTGAAAAGCTGCCTCCTGAGGTCCTGCCTCAGAACTGTGCCAGGGCAGTGAGAAGGAGGAGACAGTGTGGACATTATGCTGCATAGTGGAGGTGTAGGACACCCGTTGCCTTCGTTAACTGCTGGGAATGGGCTGTGGTTGAGAGGGGATGGGTGGATACTAGCCCCAACATCACACAGAGCTGGTGTGGAAGGGCTGTGGGGTACCATTGACAGTTCACAGACTGGAACAGACCAGTGCTACTGGTGAGCTGCTGTGCAGCCTTACCTAATAGCAGGCGCTGGATGAGTTTCTCTTACTCATCACCCACCCCTCTGCCCAGTTCTACACAGTCCTTGTACTGATGCTGGTGAGGAACAGAGTTCATCTCAGTCCGTACTGCCTTTGCAATGTGCCTTGAGGACTCGGTGTCGTTCTTATCACTAACACTGACGTGCAGCCTCTCTCCACGACATGGAACTTGGGAATTAGAGGCAAATAGTTCAAGTGGCAGAAAGAGCCACAAAAATGGAACAGTATAAAGGTTTTCATGAACAAAAAAGCTGCTTCCACTCCAGACCAGGTTATTGAAGCTTAAGATTTACCAAATACAGCTCATTTCCAATCTGCAGAAAGAAAAGAACTCTGCTCTTCAGATACAAGATTAGCCTCTGTACAGGGAAAATATATAGAAAGATTTGTGAATGCCATGTTGGTATCGACAGCTCATCAAACAGCTCCTTGAAGGACTCGTTTTGCTACCAGATTAAAAAAGGAATAAAGTAAAAGATAAAAGAATATAATCAATGAATAAAATTAATGTCCTTCCTTATGCAGTATAGAACGCTGGATAGAGGAGCCAGTCCTGTGTTATTTGTTCCCCGTTGAACAACTCTTTTTAATATATTTCCTAGCATGATTTTTTAAAGTCACCTTTGCAAGTTGCTGTAGAATTATCAATCATTGTTTAACTGTGTGCTAAGTTCCCAAAGCCTTTGTGTGTAAATATGCCAACAGAAGGCTTGTTTACCAGAGAAAATACTGGTGCTCGGGCTAGGAGACAGTTTTAATCAAATATGGTTGCAGTGAGCAGGTGTTTTTCATGTGGAATGTACTGGAAATGAGTATGTATCACAGAAATGGCTCTTGGACTATATATTGCTCTTGATAAATAGCAGAACCCAAAATCATATCAGCCGTTGCAGTTGATCAAAGGGAAAACAGTAGAAGCTTTGTGCACACTGGCAGAATTTGGCGCACTAAAAAGGACGGGTCCTCATTTTTATTCTTCAAAAACTTGAAGAATGCAAGTTTTACACCAGCGTTTTTAGAAACCGCTATTAGTCCCTCCCTGTATTTTTCCTGGACCCATACATTTCTTTGTTCTTGTCTCTCTTTTCTCTCCGTCTCTCTTTTTTATCACTTTTTGCTTCAATGATACATCATCTTTGGGCCTTGCCAAGCAAAGAGGTATCTTGTACTGAGAAGTCATTGGACAGTGAGGGAGACACAACGCAACAGAGGTTGTACTTTCTAGACGGAAGGCATAAATGGCTGTATTAGTGTTATTAAGAGAAAAATATCAACTCACCAGCTTGAAACAAAAAGACTGCTGCTTTTTACGACTTTTAAACTGCCTATTACACCGTTGAAATATTTTGACCCGATTCTGCTCTCTTTCTATTGGAAATGTTCTTTGGGAGCAGGATTGGACCTACCGTATTAGTCATGCTAAACATACAGATTTCCATCTACGCTTTATAATATACAGATAAAATTTGGCAGTAGGTTTCTTCCCCCTCCCCAAGTTCTTGTCACAGCTTTAATGAAAAACAAAATGCCTGTCAACAGAGCAGTAGTTATAATGTACTTAGTAGCAACTTAATATTTTAGTTGCCTTGAAGAGCTTTTTATACAGAGAGATTAATGGATGGCTAGATAAAGAAATTCTTCTACTGAAAGAATTAATTTTGCTTAATCCTTTTGAAATTAAGAGATGATACGGAGAGATGAGTAATGAAGTGCACTCTCTGATGGTGAGGTACCTAATAGATAACCACAGGGGTTACTCCTCTCTCACCAGCTGTAATTACACTAATTACTGATATGGTGCCAGGAACGCTAAGGCAGGCTGAGTGTGACAACACAAAATGGAGTGATTCTTAGCAAGCCATCTTTCTCCATCAGCTGGGCCAGAGAGAAGCTGACTGTGTTATGAGGCTAATGTGTGTGTTTTCCTGCGGGAGGGAAGAGATCGGGTACTGCTCTTGCTCACAGGCAACTTGCTTGCAGTGAAGACACAAACTTGACTTCAGTTCTTTCTAAGGGGAAGCAATTTCAGGCCAGAGGCTGGGGACTTCAGAAACTGTGTAGATGTGGCACTTCAGGACATGGTTTAGCCGTTACGATAGTTTTGGGTAGACAGTTGGACTTGATGATCTTGGATGTCTTGTCCAACCTTAATGATTGTGTCATTCTGTGACTTGATCTATACCTTAAGCAAATTAGTCCTATTCAGGCCACTGAAGCTACTCAAATGAGAAGTTACTCCTGTGAGTCAAGAGTTTGCCAGACTGACCTCACCATTGACAAGAATGTGATGAAAGAAAATGGTGGGTGAGGAGAAGGAAAAATTAGTAAACTATATTTAAGTATATATAAAATTGCTGGACAAGTGGTCCTAACTATTAAGGTAAATGGTGCTTGTAAATTCCATTTAATCTTCTGAGATTTTCTTTTACTGTAACTCACAATATCTCTGAGGAAATATTTTAAAGATGACTTGCACATTTCAGCAAAAGAAGGAATATCGGGTTTCAAGATTTATCAATGGGATAATTTAAAACAAAAGATTTTCTTTTTATCCTTTAGAATTACACTACCCTTTTTTTTCATTTCTCCAGACTTTTGTCCACTGTATTACAGACTTCTCTGGGGAAATCTATTGTTAGATGTTTTCACACACGTAGCCCCCCCTTGTTCCCTCTTGCTAAAGGATAAAATTGTGCTCCAGTGTGTGCAACACATTCTTGAAATACATCTGAATTTCATTATACAGCTTGTCATTTGCATGATACCTTTTGAGTTTCCGCTCTTAGAGAAGTCTTATATACTACAGAGAAATGCACTAGGAAAATGAAAAACAAGTTCAGTATAAAGTCCATAAGGTAAACCATCATAAATTGTGTTGAACTCATGCCCTTATTTCCATGGAAGTTCAGGGGTAGAAAAGGTTGCATCTCAGTGCTAGTCACTATTTGCATGGACAGTGTTCCCTCCACAGAAGTATTGCTGCCAAGAGCATAGCAAGGGCTTTGTACCTCACGATGGTAATGTACTACTTTCACCTCAAAGGCATTTATTTGATTCCTGCCTGTTCTGGATTTAAATCTTACTAAGTATCATAAGTGAAATTTGCCATAATGGTCTAAGCTCTCTCTTCAGTATTGAACAGAATAACTAGTTCTAGCACATGCTGCTCCAATCTAAATCACACAAACCTCCATTGAAAACTGGCCTGTTGTGTCAGTGGCAGGTTGAAGCAGGGGTGAACTCTTTCCTTGGAGAGTACCCACATCCTCTATATGCTTCCCGTATCAGCCACTACTTCTCCTTATCAGCACTTTGCTGTGTTTTTTTGTGTCACTAAGTTTCATCCTTACCTTTTTTTTCAGCCACATTTAAGCAATAGATCCTAACCTGATAATGGGACAGAAGCATGGATTGGCCATTGAGGTTGCAAGGACAATGTTACAGATTTACAAAAACAAATGAGCTAAATATTTTGTAAAGCAGGAATCTTATAAATATACTCCCATTTTACCAGAGACAAACCTGGTAAGAAAAGAATGTCGTGTCTGTATGTCTGCTTAACACCATTGCTTGTGCTCCTTCCTGCAGAAGCAACACTTGTGTTTGTTGTGATATGACCCAGATGGGATATGCATTTTGGACAGATGTGTTTTGACATGAGCGAGTTAATTTTTGGGGCAGCTCAGGATTAGGGAATTGCCCAGTATTCCCTTCACTGTTTTACTTCCAACCCCCTCTTCCCTTTTCTCCATCCTTTTCATTCCCACAAGGCTTTTTTTACATCTGAGTGGAGCTCCAGTGCAGTGGTGAGCTGATCTCAGAGCAAATTAGAAGTGCAGAACCTCATCCTATTTTGCTGCCTTTTAAGCGCCTTCTCCTTGATGAAGCTGTCTCACCAAACCTGTAACATCTTATTGTAAACACAGTGTACTCCCATCACAGCCCTGTGCAACCAGAGCAGGAAGAAATGCATAGAATTCTCAGAAGTTTACCATCTGGATCTTATTCACTTGTAAAAAGCATCTAGGTATGTTATACATGAAACCAAGGAAAGGATGTTGAGCTGTGAAAATAGTCCTTCAAGAAGTTCAGAGTCTTCTATAAAAATATCTGAAATTGAGTTATGTTGTGATGGTGCCTTTTCAGGGAGGAGATTATCTCACATCTCCTAAGCAAATCCTCACTTGCTCGTTCACGTGATCCCAAACAAGCAGGTCTGGTGTGCACAATCTGCTGAACTCAACAGTCAGAATGGGCTACAAGTCCAATTTCAGTGTGCATGCAGCTGAGCTTGGTGACACCCCTGTAACCTCTAAGTTTCAGCCCAGACCCCAGAGTTGAGTTTCTACTGCCTTCGCTCCTCTCAGCACTGATAGGTGGAAAAATGTATTTCAGTGACCCCAGAAGTCTCAAGTCTCTGCAACTTTAGTCTTTCACTCTTCATGACTTATCTGAAGAAGATAAAAAACTGTGCCTAGACTTATATTTTAACTGAGTAACTTGTGCTGTAGCAACTATTGGGAGTGGCTAGAGGGACTCCATGTGTCATTCAAGCTGAATGTGGACAGGAAAAAGGTAAAAACAGACAGACAGGTATAAAACAGAGTCCGTCCCACTGAGAAACAGAAACCATGAAGGGACTTGCATAATCATTTGACATTCTGTTAAGACAACGGATACAGAGGGGTTTCTGTTTATTCCTGACTGGCTTATTATCATGGCTAATCTTGTAATTATATTTTTGGAAAACGTGTGAAGAGTCAAAAAGAGAAGATAAAAATTTAGCTTGCTATGCCAAAATCATCATAAACTATTATAAAAATAAATCATTTTGATTCTGGTCCATCTTGTCATCTTCTGAGGCCTGGTACAAGTTGAAGGTTCCTAAAAATAATATTTTGTGTTGCTATTTCCAGTAAGACTTTTACACAACTCACCCTAATAAAGCCCTCATTCAGCTATTTGTCTAGTTAAATTTGTAATATAGGAACAATCTGCTTTGGGAGCTGATTCATCCCTGGAGGAAGTGGGTATTGTAGTCAGTCAATGAGATTGCCCCTACTTACACCACAGATAAATGTGCTGCTTTGTCCTGGTGTTTCTGCTTTGTAATAATTTCACATTCCAAATTATAAACCTCTGAAAATTGTAGATTATAATAAATGTGCTGACATAACATCAACTCTTAGAGTAAATGGCATTGCTCTAATAATGAAATAAAAAATCCTACTTAATCCCATTCTTTCCCTGAAGTGGTGTTTTGTATTAGCTATGGATGAAAAGACAAACAAGTACATGTATATTCAAAAATAATGTCAGCAGGGTCAGAGAAGAATAGGAAATAAAAGGAATTCGTAACACCTCTGGACGTAGCTTTCTGATAGAGGCAGTGTTCTCTTTGATTTGCCCTCATTGACAGTATTCGTTGTAACTTTAACACATCCACCAGATCGGCCTTTATTAGTAGCTGGCCTGATCTTTGTAACAATGTACTCTGTGATCTCCAGTCTGGGTGTTTCTGAGGTTAACGGTAACGTAGAGCAGAATACATCATATGCATATTTACAGGGATCGCTCACTTGGGAGGGCCTTATTTCACATTCAGACCGTCCAAACAGCGTTTGAGAGAGCTGCAGATACAGAGCTCTTCCTGTCTCAGGGCTTCGAAGCTGAAATGGGCTACCTCTCTGGATATGATAGTGAAATAGTCACCTTGAATTAAGGTTGCTGGCAATCTTTAAAAGCCCTCATTGGGCTTTGAGTGCAATCAGATGCTACTTGCTTATAAATGAGAGTTAATAGAAACATTAAACAGTACAAGCTACCGTGACCCATGTCTTCGGAATGTTAAGCACATTTTAAAATTGTGGAAGACCATCTAGTCCTCTGCCTTCTGTAAAATATTACCTCTTCTAACCAGTATCCTCTGGGAGCAGGTTATTTGAACTCTTCAGCATTCTACTTTCATTTGCACATACTGTGTGGTTTTAATTTATTCCCTCACTTCTCTAGCTACCATCTATTTATTGTTGATACCGTACTCGGTTTCTCTTTAATTATTCCATCTGCCAGGAGAGTGTGATGCATTTTAGAAGCTGTGTGGTTTAGTTGTTTAACCTTTGAGTTTTGTAACTGAATGGGGTGACATATTCTTCATTTAGCAGAACAGGCGAAGAAGAATTATATACTCCAAGTGATAAGCTCAGAACTGCTAAAGAAATACAAAAATCCAATTTTTTCCTCTCTCTAGTTGTCTAAACATCCATTAGTCTCTTGAAGGGAACTCATAAATCCTGCAAATTTAGTTTATCTGAATGCAATTCTAACAGTTGTCCTTCCAACTAATCATGTTTTATATCCATTTTATATTTTTCAGTATTCAATAAACATGTCTTGCGCTTACTATACTTGTTAGTGTCTGCAGTATAGGCTGTATGAGGACAGTTATTAATCAGCCATTTCAGATGGCTGTTTGCTTACTTTAGTAAGTGTATTCATTTATCTTTTTTTATGTTTTCTTCTTTGTTCTTTTCATTTATCCAATATGGAATTTCCTTTGTCCTTTTTGGTTTATTTCTACCAGGATGTGTCAAAAAGGAGTTTAACATTTAACAAATGGGAAAAAAAAAAAAATAAAGGTAACTGGAAAGAAAAAAAAAACCCACTACCCTTTGGGCTTCCTTCATGAAAAGATCCTTTGCATTATGTCCTCTTAGATCTGCATTAAAAAATAATAATAGAGCGCATTATCTAGCAGTGCTGCTTTAAAGCAGTGGATAATTTACACATTAAAGTGAGATGTAGGTTTAAAAGTAGGAGTGTAGGATTGAATTAGAGTTAAGAGTCAGAATGATACAGTCCTGTATGAAAATGATCTCAGTTTCCTGGGGGTATTGTCCTTCTGGTGTGTAATGAGACTTGCAGATAACAATCTGGGACGGTGGATAGATGAAGGTACAGCAGTGCACTGAAAATGGCACAGCAAGTAATGACACCGGGGAAACAAATGAATGTGTCTGCTAGATAAACAACATTAAAAGTTCCTGTTCGCCACCAAAGTCCATGTCTCTGAAGATTAACATTTCCTGAAAATTTTGTATTGGGTTTGCATGGCCAGGGTTTGGTAGCAGGAGGGCTGCAGGAGTGGCTTCTACAAGAAGATGCCAGAAGCTTCCTTCATGTCTGATAGAGCCAATGCCAGCCACTTCCATAATGGACACACCACTGGCCAAGGCCAAGCCCATCAGCAACAGTGGTAGCGCCTCTGGGATAGCATACATAAGAAGGAGATAAAAAACTGCTGCACAACAGCAGCTGGAAGAGACGGGTGAGAATATGTGAGAGAAACACCTCTGCAGACACCAAGGTCAGTGAGGAAGAAGGGGGAGGAAGAGATTTCCTTCTATCCCATGGCGAAGATCATGGTAAAGCAGGCCAAACCCCTGCAGCCCATGGAGGTCCATGGTGGAGCAGATATCCACCTGCAGCTCATGGTGAATACCATGCCAGAGCAGGTGGATGCACGTGAAGGAGGATGTGATGCTGTGGAGAGTCTGCATTGGAGAAGGCTACTGGCACAGGACCAGTGGACCCATGGAGAGAGGAGCCCACGCTGGAGCAGGTTCACTGGCAGGACTTGTCCTCAGGGACTGCACCCCGTGAAAAGGACCCCCACTGGAGCCATTCATGAAGCGCTGCAGCCTGTGGGAAGGACCTACATTGAAGAAGTTCCTGGAGGACTGTTCCCGTGGGAGAGACGCCCCGATGGAGCAGGGGAAGAGTGTGAGGAGGAAGAAGTGCCAGAGACAACTCTCCCATACCCCTGTGCCACTCAGGGAGAAAGTAGAGAAATGAGGTGTGGAGTTGAGCCCAGGAAGAAGAGAGGGGTAGGGGGAAGGTGTTTTAAGATTTTGTTTTTATTTTTCCTTGCCCTATTCTGGTTTGATTGGCAATAAATTAATTTCCTCAAATTGAGTCTGTTTCGCCTGTGACGGTGATTGCTGAGTGATCTCTCCCTGTCCTTATCTCAACCCACGAGCCTTTCATTCTGTTTTCTTTCCCCTGTCCAGTTGAGGAGGGGGAGTGATAGAGCAGTGTGGTGGGCACCTGGCGTCCGGCCAAGGTCAACCCACCACAAATCCTTACTTTTAGAAGATTCTTTATCCGTGCTACAGTCTTACTTTTATGGGTTCACATATTACAGGGAGGCATCTGCCATTTATCAAGAGGTTAATGACTAGTAGTTATGTGTCCAGATACTTTGTAACCACTGAGCTGCCCGACAACAGAGGTCACCGAAAGACAGATGACTTACAAACTGGTTTAAAGATCTCCTTACACTTTCTCCTTTTAAGAGCACCAGCAGGGCTTCGAACCTTCTGATATTTCCACATTGGGGTTATTGTCCCCTCTTCAAAATTCCTTATACCAGGAGGCTTCCGTGATTTACTGGTAGTCTTCAAACAAAAAAAAAACCCACAAAAAACCCTTCCTAACAGAACATCCATTGATTGCTACAGTTATTTAAAGGCTAACAATAAAAAATCATAGACTTCAGTCTCCATCAAGGCAGAAAGGAAACAGTAATTGCAATTTGCGAGCCCCCTGCCGTGGGTAAAGGAGCTCAGGCTGGGAGAAAGGAAGCTCAGCAATTTCAGTGGCTGTCACAGCGGATCTGCGTGAGGTGAGCCAGTTCATTCATACGTCACCCCGCGATAAGACAGTTTGTCAAGGTGAAAAGATGGGGATGAGGTAGAAGTGTGCCCCAAAAAAATTTCATCTCTGAGTAGGACCACCAGATAAAAGCAGGGGAAGGTGTACAGGACTGTAGTTGATGGTTGTTAGTTGTGTCTCTCCAGGTAGACAAACCTCAAAAAAAGAAACCATTTCTGCAAAGACGTAACAGCAAATAATACGGTTTCTTACCCTATGTGTTTTGCCATACCCAAGTCTTGGACTGAAAAAACCAGAAGTAGTAGAAGATGAGCATTCATATAGTAACATGCATTACTCATGTCTTCCTTATGCCAAAGGAAAGAAAGGAGGCACTGGAACAGCCACATCTTTAGGAGTTTCCTTCCCCTTCAACCAAGGGCAGGGAGCAGTCATGTGAGATTTCCCTGTATTAAACAAATAAATAAATAAATAAATGGATTAGCAGGTTCATAGCTTGGAAAAGGTTTGTTGTGCCTTCAGATACTAACAACTATGAGGTCCCATCAGACCTCAAACAAGCTCCTTCTCTTCTTGCCATTCTCCAGTCCACATTCTGCCCTAGATCAAGAATGAAATACGGAGGATTTTATTTAGTTTTTTACAGTCTGAACAGGAGCTGAATTTCCCTTCCATCTCTGACTTAGAAATACACATAGGTGTGTATGGACTAACGACCATGAGACCATGTGCAAATGAAAGAGGAGCTGCCTACCAAACTTTATGATGGATGAGTCTGGAAGTCGTTTGTTCTTACCTAGCATCACATAGAAGGATTGATACATACAAACATGGAGGATTCATCTGTTTACTTATCACAGATCTGATTTTGCTGTTGTTGAATTGAAAGGGAGTTTGCTGACTGTGCTGAAGGATAGATTCAGCTGTTTGTATATAAAGTTAATTCATTAAATGTAATTCTGTATTGTCTCTTATTTTTTTTCAGAATGCTTGAGGATGATCTGAAACTCAGCAGTGATGAAGATGACAATGAACAGGTAAATACATCTGATATAAATGCACGGACCGTATAATCTGACAAAGGTGTTTCATTGGTTGAATGCGATTGCGCGTTGGTTTACTGTATCTGCATCTAAAGCATTTTGAGGTGCTTCAGAGTCCATTAGCTTAAATCTTGTTTGCACATAAAACCTCTGTGGGAGGAAACCCATTCGTAAATAGGAATGCATTTTGCCAGTTTTGCTGAGTTAACTCTGTGAAGTGGATTAAACGAAACCAAAACATGACTTACTAGCCTTGGAATAAGAGACGACACATAACATCACCCAGGAATAGCTAATGTGCTCTGAGTTTCTATCCTCCATTGTACCAGGCTAACTGTGGAACAGCCTCCACTTGTTTTGCACTTAGTTTCTGAAGTTGATTACTTTCTTGGAAGTGGGTGTAAAATAACCACATCAGATCTTCAACACAACTGCAGAGTTCGTTTGCATTTTGGAAGTCATTTGTACAATAGCACCCAAGAAGTTTGGGTCTGTAAGCTTTGTTCCAGTCAGTGAGTACAGGGCTGGGAGTCCATAGTCAGTAAACCAGTGATTCCCTTTTGTGAGAGAAAATCCTCAGTGTGTAGCTGTAAATCAGTACTGAAAGTCTCTCAGCCTGCTTGGGACGTTAATGAAGAATCATTTTCAGAAAACTGGTTCATGTCATTCTCCATCCTTCCCACTTTGTAAATATTTATAGGTAATGCTGGGGAATAGAGCTGGTGGAATTCATATTCTGAACATTCTTACTAGAAAAAAAGAAACTTTGGGTTAAATCAATCCTTCATGTTACTTTATGTATGCAATATGCTCAAATATTTAAGTGTCTGCAAGAGAGGAAGGTAATGCTGTAATTCAGCATAAGATCATCATTAATATGAGAAATATTAATTATAAGTTGATCTCTTTCTTATTTATTTTTAAACCACCTTAATGTTCTTCTTCAACCTACTCAATCCACCCTTTAGAGTCATGCCAGGGAAGATTTACCTTCTGGTGTCAGGTGACCCCTTGGTCATACAGATCAGTAGTTTTTTAGCACTGTGTTAGACTTGTGCTCTCATCTGAAGTGAAAGGATCAAAAGTCTGTAGCTCTGCAGTGTGCTGTTGTGGTGGCTTCTGAAACCAGCAGTTTCCTGATATACTGGAAACTTGCCTAAATAGTTCTGTAAAATGACATTGTGATACTGAGATGCTCAAAATATGGAAATGGAAATATATGATCAGGTAGGAGTTACTTTCGTTTTCCTACACAAGTAGTTTTCCAGTGACTTAACTATGATTACTCCAAATTTACAGAATTTACACTGGTAAGATGAAGTCATGTGTCATTGCTGGACAAAGAAGCACATGCCTGGACCAGCATTTGCTGACATCAAAAGCCCTCACTGACTTGAATAGGTGTCATCTCTGATGTTAATCCCAAACAGGAAAGACATGGTTATGTCAACACTGCACAGTGGAGTATTGATAGCTCTCCAAACATCACTGCTGTCGTGTGGTGCATCTGTGCTTCTTACCCAAAAGCAGGGTCATGTGTGTGAATAGTGTCACATTGCTCCCAGTTCAGGGACTGCAGCCTCAGTCTTTATTTGGTGATGTGCCTGAGCTGAAGGAATCCTCAGACTGTACCAAAACTCCACATGACTTGCCAGTAATACCATTCACAGCATAAACTGCAGACAAACAAGAGCGCACAATTAGGACTGTTCATGTAGTTTCTCAAAATTTTATAGTACATAGAAAATGCTTCTCCTTTTGGCAGTGAGCTTCATCTCACTCTAAGCAATTAGAATTGATCCAGATCTCCTAAGCTCTCTCAGATATCTTCTTAGGAAGGAGATTGTGGTCTGTGTCTTTAGGGATTCCATACATGAATGCTTCCAATCACGTAAGAAATAAACAAACTGTCTGACAAGAAGCACGCTGAGCATATTTCTTAAATGCCCTACACTTCAAGGGAAACCTTCACCTTTCCTATGTACCCCACATGTGTACGGCTGCATCTCTTATTTGTATTACAGAGGACAAAACAACTTTAGACAAAGTTATACACATCAGAGGAAAGAATACTGCAGGTTTCCTGAGCGGATGACTGTATGTCATCCATCCTTTAGATTTTTGTCACACACTGTAACCCAGACTGAGCTGAGCAGCATGGCTCTGCTGCATCACTCGTGCACTGCACTGGCAGTGCCTTCACACTTTAGCAGCTTCTGCCATATCTCTTTGAAGGGAGGGGATTGGAAAGGTTGATCTGGCCCACTGGTCAGAGACATAAATATCAACAAAGTAACTGCAGTGGTTTCTGACTGCAAAATATTTTATCCAAAATATATATAAAATATTAATTCATGAGGGACAGATCTAAGCAATTACCCTGTGTGAATTTTACAGTCCTGCATAGTCAGCCATGAAGCCCAAGGTTAGAAAAACATGTTTTTGTTTTGTTAACTGAAAGATTTTGCGGTCAAATGACCATGGTGGTTCAAGTGTGCACATGTGTGCATTTTGAAAGGGAGAGAAAAGATTAAAACTCTCAGCTCAAAACTATTCAAACAGTTTATGCAACATTTCTATAAAGAAATGGAATCACTGTCTTCACAATCTTTCTGAATAATTTTTTTTTTTGCTATAGCCTTGCAGCCAATGTGAAGCATGAGCTAGAATTTACTTGGTTTTTTTACTAAAGACACAGTATGTAAAAATCACATTTGTTATCTTTACTTGTATTTCAAGAAAATTAAAATTCTTTGAGAAAAGTGGTCAGTAGGGAGCCCTAGGATTTGTCCTTTGAGAATTGCTAGGGACCCTTCAATCTTTGCACAGCAGAGGCGGTAGTGACACCGATCCATAAATGCACCTTGATCTCAACTTTTAGTGAATGTCCATAGTATGTGGAGAGAGTTTGATCTATCAGCCTGTCTTCTGAGACTACCAGTAGTCCATTTGTCGTGGTGGAAGATTATTAGAAGCTTGTCTGCCAGAAACAAAGCTCCTCTGTCTTACTCTCTCACTGCTGTGAATGAGATTAGTTGTTTCTGATCTGTATTGCATTTATTTAGGAGTCCATGGACCTCATACTCTTTCAGTCATTAAATATTTCCTTCCTTTTCTCCCCACTGCTGAGGAGAAACCCAACTCAACATTCAGTCATATAATTAAGAAGTTGAGCCTCATTTCTGGATGAGAGCTACCAGGTTGAAGTCAGTGGAAGGTATTTATTCTTAGTAAGGCTGTTCCCGAATATGCTGCTCAATTTTAGCCTTCACTTTTCAAACAGGATTTTGAATAATTGGAAATGGTTCCTAAGAGTTACAAACACGATCTGGAGAACCCTTCTTAATTTAGTCTTTTTTAGTTAAGGCACACACAATGATGGCCTAGCAGCAGAACACTAAGAAAAAGATTCCTGAAAAGAGGCTATACACTTAAATTTCACCCCAGAGGGTTTAAGAGGCTTCAGCAAGTGAGAGCTGACTGAAAATCCAAACTATTAGTGCCAAACTGCTGGAGGTTGCATGGAAACCTTGTGATCTCCCTCTGCATTTAGACTTCTGGCAGTTGTGGCCTTGATGCAGAAGTTGTCAAGTGCATTTGGGCTGTGACTTGCAGGAGGTCCAATGAGATGTTCATTGCAAGTCCTTTCACAGTTTAGATCTGTATAGCTTTTGGCCATATTGATCATTGCGATAGAACATGAGGCAAGTCCCTCCACCCCAGCTGCAAACTCACATCATCACTTTCTGGGCTTCGCTTGGAGAAGCTGCAGTTACCACCTCCATCACCCCACGGTATCTTCAGTGTAGACACTTCAGAGCTGGCCATATGACACATGTTTCGTCCCATAGACAAAATGCTGATTCTTACGTCTCATTGCAGGTGATTTGGGATTAAAGGCACACAGAAAATGATGGGTTAGATCTGGAATCAATTTTCATTTACAGCTGAGAAGCAGTTATTGATGCTGCGCTCACAGTTCAATAAAAGATCTAAAGATACAGACCTTGTGTTTCTCTTTCAATATAAGCAGCATAATCAGTGTCAAATGTTTTTACAAAGAAAATTGTATTGACAGTTTTATTAAAATTGCTGTCTTTAAAGTTTTAAGTTATCCACAGTTCGACCTACTTGAATGGGTTTTAATATGCAACACTGACCAACCCAATAGATTTTTGTGTCACATATTTATAATACCAGGTACACATCTGTTCAATGTATTATTTGAGAAATATTGTTACATTTAAGCGTTGCCTGGATTGTAAACGCTTGTAGTATTATCACTGAGAGGAACGTTGGCACATGCATCAATATTGCATTCGTAAGTCCTACCGCACAATGTTTTTAGATTGTCTATGAGAGATACAGTCAAGGCAGATGATAGACAGGTTATTAGTAAAACCATTAGATGACAAGTCACTTCAGAGATGCTAATGTTAAGACTTTTCTGGGAGGAAGGACAGAGCTTTTAGATGGCTTTATTACTCTGTTAAAAAAAAAATACATCAAAAATTAGGAAGACTAGTGAAGATTTTTAATTAGTAGCTCAGTTCAACTAAAGAGCTTAGATAAAACGCAGGTTGGTATTTTTGTTCTTTAAAGCACCTCCGTATAATTCAAATGAGCTTTGAGCTCAAAGGCATCCAAATGAGTTGTGCCTGGATATAGTATTTTAAGTAGCTGTAGTGTACCCAATTTTCTTTAACCAGCTCCTCTTTGTTCTTCTGCCTAAGGAATAGTCCTGTTAACCTTTGAAATGTGTACTTAATTTAAAGCACATTGCTAGTGTTCTGTGTGTTTTTGAACCAAAGAAACTTTGATACTAGTTGCAGACCTGCTCCATTTTCAGTAATTTATGTATATAGTGGTTTTGGCAGAACAAATCAATAAGATATTTTTCTTTTCTATTTGATTTTTTTTTTTTCCTTCTTCCCTTAATGATTGCCACTTTAGTGCCACTTCTCTGATAACCATACAAACACAAGGCTCGCATATACTCCATGGCCCTGCTCTATCATTTATATTTTACACAAACATAATTCTCTTCTGCTAGGCTAATATTAGGTAACTACATACAAAATGTTTGACTTTGTAGCTGAGTCTAAAAAGGTGATCAGCCATAGACCGAGCTTTGAATTCGTATAGTGCATACTGAGCTCTAAAAAACCTTTACTCAATTTTTTTTTAAGTTTCTGAAATTCTAAGACGCAGTATGTCTTCATTGTATCATGTAAACACTTTTTAAAGTGGAACAGTTACCATTTTCCTTGTAACTGTAGATATCCTTTCCTGTTGTAATTTTTCCCATTTTTTTGTTGGATCCTGAACAAGCTGTTTACCTCCCCAAGGTTTCTCTACATTTCCATTTACTTTGTTATCAGCAGAAAGGCTGAAGAACAGCTCTTCAGTAATGACATCAATACTGCACACACAGTGAGAGAGGTCATCTTGTCAAAGCTATAGAAAAATCAGATGGATTAGGATGAAACTAGGTGCAAAATAACTTTGATAGAGTCTTTTAATGTAAACAGTTTATCTGTCATTGGGTTCCATTGAAATCTCAGAGTGATGCAGCAGCAGTTGTAGCTACAGCAGCATGTGTTTTGATAAAGAGCTCACATTCCAGTGTTTAAGATCTGCAGTCATGTTTTATAATTGTAGGGCAATGTTTTCATTAAGCCATTAATGAAAACAGAAGCTATTAGGATCATACAGTCATTCTCCAACCTTGTCAGTCTATAACCATGAAAAGTCCTTTCATGTAGATATGTCACTTCTTGCTACCTCAGTCCATTTTAATTGATATTCAGATTGTTTTATTCTGCACAACAGTAGTTGAAACAACCATGTATCACCAGTTGTTTAAAATGAATACTGCAGCCTCCCTTAGACAAATCTTTGGTAATAAGAGATTTGATGGCTGACATACCTAAGGTCATAATTCAAATGGTAATGACCTAGGCTCATATTGGGTATTTGTTTATTATTAGCAGAAGCTTTCGGTAGCCACTCTGAGATCTAGCCTGAGTTTGCTGCAGTCGTAAGCTAAAAACATGGCACACCCCTAAAAATGCACATTGTTATCAAAAGCTTTTAACTTGTTCAAATTCACAGAATCGCGTGTAATTGTTTCCACGCGTGTTGTTATGGTGAAGGTCATCCATCAGTGAGGAAGGGGATTAATGCAACCCTCAGGACAATGGTTGCTGTAGAGTGCACAGCACTACAGGTCAATAACAGTAAGTTTGCCCTGCAGGTTGCAGCCATGCTCTTACCTGGCTCTGGGGCAGCTGCCCAGACCAGCAGAGGAACTGGAGGAGCCCCATGCCTCCCACCACCTTGCTTTTTCTGTGGGTTGTCTAGTATGCGCTGGCAGCTCAGCCTCTCAAAATCCCTCCATTGCAGTAGAGAAAATATTACAGGAAAAGAAAATGCTGGCAGGCAGGCAACCCTAACAAAGAGGGAATGAAATGCCTTAGTTGAAAAGATGGACAAATGCAGCTGCGAGAAGTCCTCTCCTCGCTTCCCCACAAATAAGCAGACACTTCATAGCCCCTCAGCAATCTCTTAAGCACTTGCTTCTCTTGGGTTTAGTTTTTCATGCCACCAGCCTAGAGCAGACAGGCTCTCTCTGTCGAACCGTAAGACATCATTCACCTGAAGGAGAAGCTTTAAAAAGACCCGATGCCTCTGTCACTACTAAATAGAGGTGGAAAGGCCGGTTGTTCCTCAGGGTGGCCATAATGACTAGATGCTGGAGATCTGCCAGCCTTTTTGGGGCAGGAGGGAGATGCAGCTCTCAGTCCATAGCACGAGTCGTGTACTTTGTGTGTGTACATGCCTGTGCACACGTCTTTTTTGTAAAGTACTCTTTTATTACAAGCGTGGAGGAAAAATATATTTCCCCAGGGTCTCTTGCTATCTATGCCACTTATGCAAAAGCCCTGTATTGTTTTGGCAACAAGCAGAGGCAGCAGCAGGTGAGATAATTGATTGACACCGGCATTGTTGTTGTTAAGAGAAAAGCCAGACTCGACCATATTGTCCTATAAAAATAAATCTGAAGTCTGTGATATCTGCAGGCCATCTCAGTGTTCAACGCTCACTAATCCGACCACACAGTAAACATTTATCTCCCTTTTCTCCTCGAAAGGAGAGTGTGATTTTTATCACGAATGCCTCGTGAAGCGTCTCGGTAAAGAAAGTGTCTGGCTTTCTTACGCTGGCCATCTGCACTGTCGCTCTTTGGGAAAAAAAAAACCAAGCAACTGTCTGTGAACTACAGAATCAAAATTCTCGGGGAGTTTTTTACACCAGTAGAGGATAGTGCTCATGCTGGCTTTGAGACTGGGGGGGTTGCAAAAATCTGAAGAAGGGACTCATAGGGGACCGGAACAAGTCTAAAGTAGGTGACTGAAAGGGCGTGATAAATCCAGTGATTAGCTTCTGTCAGCCAGAATAAGGGGAGAAGAAGTGAAAGTTGATCTCCTCTGGAGGTGTTCCAGAAGGAGAACGGTAATGAGAACTAAACACCATAATTTTTCTTACAATTAATTCATCTGCTACTGCAAGGTTTGCTGGGGTTGGAGGTGCTCCGTTCTGTGCCAGCGGGATGAATCTTCCAAGGACAGACCTTTTGCCTACTCGCAGGGACGGGTGAGGACCACGGTGTGACAGTGCAATTGATTTGGGCAGGGTGCTCTCACAGAGAGCCTGCCTGCTTTACAAAGTTACCAATTTCATGGCAATACTCTTAAGTATAATTTTTGGAGCCGTGCAATTTTGTAATTGGCTAAGTCATCTGACCAAGGTCAGCAAAGAGTTACTTCATAAGTTAGTTACTTACTAACCCTCTCTTACCTCTGCTGCCTGTCTGTGATAGATTTAGCATTCAGAATAGATGTTCAGTATAAATTAAAATCCTTAAAAGTCTTTAGTGCTCCACAGGAAATAAGTGGGTGGCATGAACAATAACAACATCAATTCACATCTTCCCAGCGCTGCTACTGCTGGTACTCTTTAACTCTGCCCTTTTGCTTCTCAAGTCTAGTGCACTGTTCATTGAATTAGAGTAGGGAAGAAACTAAGGATAGGTCGGACTCCAAAGGAATGAGATAAAGGCCTTTGCCACACAGGAAGATCTAAGAGCATAAACTGCAAATGGGCAGGGGTACAAGGGGCTGTTTCTGAGGTGTGTGCCTATCCTCCTTTCCATTTTGACACAGCAAGTCCCAACCCGTGTGAACATTGCAAAAGCAACAGTTAGACGTTGCACACTAAAAGTGCTCCTCATTAGAAGACCTCAGAATACCAGTACTGTTCAGTTAAGTTTCAGGGATGTACACCCAAAGAATTACTTTCCTGTTAGAACTGGGAAGTTGAGGAATCCACAGGTTGTGGAGGCTGATCGCACCTGCACAATGAGGTCCCAGCGTGTTTTTTTAAATCTAGCCTTTTGCTGTTTATTTCTTGGGGGAAGTTTAGAGAAAACTTTTTCTTTCTCTTACAAATATTTCTTGATCTTTTCTCTGTTTCTTTAGCCTCATCAGGATCTTTAATGATGTGATTTACATGTTAAAAATGAGGCTAAGGGGTAAATTCAAAAAATAATGGATTTTTTTTTACTTACATGCATATAGAGGATTAAAACAAACACACATTTTAGAAGAATCGTCAGTAAATAAGACAATAACAAATACTGAGTTTTATTCCGAGTTAGATGGTTTATATTTTCACAGTAGGATTATCAGCCACTAAGCCTAGGTCATTTGTAATGAATTAGTAACAAATTATTTGCTAGGAAATTATGTTCCAACCCAGAATTTCAATTTAGATTTTTTTTCTTAAACATGGATTATTCAGTACTATTTTTTTTCAACTTTTTCTGTCACCAAGGCTGTATATCTGTTTTCCAAATAAAATTATTCTTACGAAATACCAAGCCCAGCTCTAGCCAGGAGTTCTGTTGTCTGCCACAGAAATCTGCAATGAACAAGTCAATTGGTATTGTCAGACCATCTAAATTTACTAGACTTCATGAGAAATTGATTAGCATTTGTAAAGCAACTTGACTATGTCTTGTAGGACTACAAAAGTAGAATCAGTAGAGTTTGTAATGTCATATTATAGTTTCTGCTTTGTTGGTTGAAGGAGTCAAAACCAGCACAGCTACCAACTTCCTATCAAAAGCATTTTTGAAATAATACAGCGTGTATCAAAACAGTTGATGAAGGAAGGCACTCTTCTGTCAAGGTACATTGGTATTGAAGTCCCAAGATAAGCATACATGTTGCAGGAGTTCTCTCTGAAAGAAGTCCATTCACTGACAGACACAAGAGTTTGCATTGTAAAGTTCACCAAAGACGCTGAGTCGGCCAAAGCCTTTGTGGCAAAAGCTGCAACACAGATAGTACCTACAAGAGCTGACTTAGAACCAGCTCAGGTATGTCTGCACAAGCAACAAGCAGTCCTCGGTGTGGAATGCACTCAGCACGTGTAGCTCTTTTCTCCATTTTTTAAAAAGCAAACATGTGGTGCATTGATGCTAGCAGGGTGCCAGGTGCCCACCAAAGCTGCTTTATCACTCCCCATCCTCACCTGGGCTGGGGGCAGAAAACAGAATGAAAGGCTCGTGGATTAAGATAAGGACAGAGAGACATCGCTCACCAGTTATCATCACGGGCAGAACAGACTCGATTTGAGGAAATTAGTTTGATTTATTACCAATCAAATCAGAGTAGGATAATGATAAATAAAACAAAATCTTAAAAACACATTCCCCACACCCTTCTCTTCTTCCTGGGCTCAACTTTATTCCAAATTTCTCTACCTCTTCTCCCCTCAGCATCACAGGGGGATGGGGAGTAGGGCTTGTGATCAGTTCACCACACTTTCTCTCTGCCTCTCCTTTCTCCTCACAGTCTTCCCCTGCTCCGGCATGGGATCCCTCCCACAGAAACAACCCTCCATGAACTTCTCCAATGTGAGTCCTTCCCACAGGCTTCAGTTCTTCATGAACTGCTCCAGCATGCACCCTTTCCGCAGGGTGTAGTACTTGAGGAACAGACTGCTCCAGCATGGGTCCCCCATAGGTTCACAAGTCCTGCCAGCAAACCTGCTACAGCATGGGCTCCTCTTTCCACAGGTTCTGCCAGGAGCCTGCTTCAGCATGGACTTCCCACAGGGTCACAGTCTTCTTTGGGCTCATCCACCTGCTCCATTCTGGGGTCCTTCATGAGCTGCAGGTGGATATCTGCTCCACCATGGACCTCCATGGGCTGCAGGGGTTCGGCCTGCCTTACCATGGTATCCAGCACAGGCTGCAGGGGAATATCTGCTCTGGTGCCTGGAGCATCTCCTCCCCTTTCCTCTTCACTGACCTTTGTGTCTGCAGAGGTGTTTTTCTCACATATTCTCACCCATCTCTTCCAGCGGCTGTTGTGCAGCAGTTTTTTTTCCCCTTCTTATGTATGTTATGCCACAGATGCTACCACTGTTGCTGATGGGCTTGGCCTTGGCCAGTAGTGAGTCCATCTTGGAGCTGACTGGCATTGGCTCTATCAGACATGAAGGAAGCTTTTGGCATCTTCTTGTGGAAGCCACCCTTGCAGGCCCTCCACTACCAAAACCTTACCACTGAAGCCCAATACAATATGGAATAGTCCTTCAAGAATGGCCACATTTTTAATTGCGCACTTTCTTAGTTTGATTTCCACTACTGGTCTGATTGAAATGTAGTTATTTGGGAAAAAAATGTTGACAGAAGCCCAAACACACCTGTATTGTTGCTCAAAAGCTGTTTGCTTACGTCAAGGATGAAGGTGACTCCCAACCCACGGGCAGCCTGTTTTTTGAATTGGTCATTTAAACTCTGCTTTTAATTTTACCCATTCTCCACCGCACCAACTGTAAGTACATTTCCAGTATGTCAGGTATTCTTGAGCATCTCTCTGTGAAGCCATGAGTTAGGTTACTGCCTTGAGCAAGGTTACTGCATTGCTTAAAGCAATGACGAGCAGCTCTCTGTGGTTCATACACAGCAAGAGTTCAGTTCTGATTTGCAGATGCCGCATGCTTGGTGACTTGGTATTTCAAATAATGGATCTTAGCTGATCCATCCCACATCTTTGGCTTCTGAAAGAAAAATACTCATTTTTTAAAAATACAACATTGAGAGGAGAGTATCTTCTCCATTGTTTTTGGTCCTAGATGCAGTAACATTGGGCTTTTTGTCCTCAAGGTGAGACTGACCTGAAACATCACCCACAGAATCTCAAATAGAAGGATGCCAACTTCATGTCAAAGGCAATTAGCAAGAAAGAAATGTAATCTCTTCTGTTGACATTAAGGGACAGGTAGAGGAGAGTGTAACCAATGAAGTAAAGAAGAAAACTTATGAAGGTATCATCACATACTGGTCCTTCAGCCCTCGGGTTTGGGCCTTCTGATTCTCAGCACGCTTCTGGATGGCTTGTGTGTTGCACACTACATTCTCCTCCTCCACAGGAGGTCACAGGTAACACCAACTGTACCACTATGGAATGAGTGCACAATACAGTGCAGTCAATAAGTAGTGGGGTTTGGGTTTGGATCATAGGTAAGGCATTGTGTATAAGTAAGAGCATGGTATAACTTCCTAGACAACTGTCTTACCTTAAGAGACTCTTTGAGGCTCAGCAGTTGCCTTCTTAGGTGACTGATCAGTGCTTCTGAACCAAGAGAGTGAGGGAGCATTCTTAGAGCCTTTTTGTCTAATCTCACTTTCTCAATATTCAAATACTTTTCCCTGAAATCCTGGATTTTCAGTTATGCAATGGAAAATACATCTTTTCTTTTGATAGCAGACACTTCCCCTGTACCACTTGACCAAAAGTCTAATTTGCCTTCTGTAGACACCAGTTATTTCACTTAGATATTTTTGAGCCAGCTTTTTGTCAGTTCCTTTTCTTCAAGTCTTTGTGACGTAGGAAAGGTGTACTGACTGGAGTACTTTTGTCGGTTCTTTCTGTCCAAAACCCAATCTGGTAATTAGGAGTGATGAAGAAATACATAATCTTTCACGTTTTGTGGTCCTTGTGCACAATCTAGAAGCAGTTTGTACTTATTCCCGTGTTTAATCTTTTGTGTAATACTTAAATGCCTGCTAACAAAGTAAGTTTATGGGTATATCCACACTGCAGATCAGGTAAAGCACAGTGCTGGTGCTTCTCGAAGTAATGCTAGAACAGGTAGCATAAAAAGCACGTGTAAATCAGTGTAAGAGTTAAGAATCATTCACAGTTATAAAAGTCATGGGAAAGCCTCCCTGGGCAAATACCCTCTGATAGATGATCCTCTGTGTCTTACTACTTTTCATGTATTCTTCCTCATCTTCCTTCTTAGTCAGCACTAGAGTAAGCTGTGGAAATAAGGTGTTAGAGAGCAGAGGCACAATTAGGGAAAGGCTGTAATTGTGAAAAAAAAATCAGAAAGAAATTACAAATTAAACTGGAATGATTGTCTAGTTCACTCTGGCTTCCATTTTCTAATCATCCTAAATTATTCTAATGCATGTTTTCAAGCTCAAAATTAACAAAGGTCCCATGATGTAATTCTCCTAGCACCCATTGAATATTACATTATACCAGTCCAATTTCATTCCAATCTTCTGCAGCATCATCTCCCACTCAGGGCACATGTATCAGGGTTTAGGGACCTCCTACCTGCTCTGTTTCTAAATAGTTTTTTTAATAAATGAAGTTTAGGAATCATTGTGGAGTTAAAACCAGTTCCTTATTTGTAAAGGCCTAGCAATATAAGATAAAAAAATAACTCTTAAAACATGTTTGTCTTTGAAATATCTTAAATTAATAATCAAAAGCTCACATGAAGTCTAAAACAAATCAAACGCAGTCATGAAGATGAGAAACAGGAATTATTAACTGAGTAGTGAGGCTGATGGAAGCTCAATGAGATCATTTTGTTCAAAGATTAAAGGCGATGAACACTGAAATAGTTGAGGAGGATGGCTATGAACACATCTGACTAGAGCTGCTAAATTCAGTAATGATCAAAAGTTAATTATCAAAGCAGAGAACTACTCAACACAGACAATTTGAGTCAATAGCTAAGCAGCCCAGAAAAAAAAAGTAATTTGGAAGAAGTATTTTCCTATAATGAAGTTATATAAAAGACGTACGTTTCAAAGAAACCTGCCTAAAACAAGATTGCATTCTTCCTGATCAGAGAAAAATAATTAACTCTAATTGACAGACCTGCTGCACACCAAATATTTTCAAACAATATGTTTCTGCATCAAAGCTTAATGTGTAGAGTTACTCAATGTCACTTTGATTTTGCCTTCCTTTGTCTTCTGCCACTGGGCATGCTCATGATATCGCAACAAATGCGCTTTGGAAAATGAATGAGCAACACCTACAAGAGACAAATAAAAGCAGAAGGCCAGATCCAGCATTTCTTTCTCAAGCAGAATCCTTGACACGTGTTTTTGCTGTGTTTGACGTCATCATGGTCCTACTCAGAGGCAAACCAAATAATTTGTGATGGGAAATGACCAGTTGCTTAATCATCCAACATTAAACCAGGTTGGCATGTAGATTAGCCTAAGCATTTGCAATATTTATTTAATATGTGTGTAAGTGAGCATGTGTGTGAAGGACAATGTCCCGTCACCATGTGCTTTTTCTTAAGAGTCAGGAAAGTGCCTTCTCCCATTAACAAAAGGGAAAAAAGCATGGGAATTCTACCACATTTCTTTCAGGGTAGGCAGTTGCCATCGACATAGTTAAGTAGTCGTAACTCAAACATCCAGTTTAGGCTGTGCTCTTTAATATTCTGTGACATTGACATTGCCGGTTCTCACTCCCTGAAATATCTTCATCTTCTTTAATCTTTCATATAAACAGTTTAGCTCACACCATCATACACATGCTCTCCGGAGTATCTTCTGCTTTACTTTGTATTAGAATCGACTGCATTTTTATTATTTACTTGTGATCCTTGCCACTCTCCACTCTTCTGTTTTCTTTTCTTTATCTGTATTTTGACATCAGTTTTTGTGCAGTGATTTTTGAATAATTCAGTGGGAAAAGAAACAACTGATTTAGATGCAAGTTTGACATGCTTGAACTCAGGATTGTTATAGTCCAGCTATTTGGTATGTAGTAGGGTCAAGCAAAATACCAGTACAGTCAAAAAAACCCCTTCTGCCATTGTGGAAGGCTATTTATGAGCTTCAAAAATAATTCTAGTTCCTTGCAGGATTGGACTGATACTTGGCATTTAGTGGGAGGCTTGGGAAACTGAAATGCCATTTCTGATGGCATTTTAATCCATTTAAAGTGAAGCATTTGTGTGTTGTTACATGTAGTTTATTACTCAGAAAGATTTCTTAATAACATGCTTCTGACTCTGCATTTGTACATGGCAGCTGAAAAAGGGAGGTTTGGGAGAGTATCATTGCAAAGAGGCACAACTCACATTATCTCACAGGGACCCCGTTTCATCATAGGCTTGTTTGAGAGGAAATAATTGGGTTTGGGTGCAATCTTAAGTTTAGCATTTTCTGAGGTTTAAGTGTTTTATTTAGCAGCCCTACTGTACAATTAAGATAATTGTTTCCTATCATTCATTCATTGATTTATTTTTTTACATGGAAAATATAATCCAAATGAAAGAAACACATTTTTCTTACCACGCTGGGAGCCAGCACAGAGGATTGCTGCTGCCCCATCTTAACTCTCACAAGCCTTAATTCTTCCTCCCAAATTTTAAACTCATTACTAGGGATTTCCACGGATTTAAACACAGATTTTATCTTTTCTATGGTTGGAGGCGAAAGTGCCAAAACAGCAGGTATTTTGAAAAACTAGTCCCAGCCCAAAGGAAAACTCATACTGACAGAATTTGGAGCCCAGTTGTGCAGGTCCCAGAGGTTTCAAAAGTTAGTCAGTTTTCATGAAGGATTTAATTCCTCAAAAGCTAATGAGAGAATTTTTCAGGACCACTAATACTAGCAGTTCCTGTGTAGGAACCATTTTATTTCCATCCCTAAGCATAGCAGAGCTTAAAGTTCCTCACCAAAACCCTTCTCATCAATTTTGGTAGGCTTTATAAAAATCTCTCTGAAGGTAATTAAGCACTAAAACTTCCCTTACAATAATAGGTTTATGGATCAGTTGTCTTAATTCTGCCTTTCACTGCTATTCGTGCTTGTAATCTCAGTAACCATCTGACCGCTTTCCACATTTAAATCTATTACAGTCTGGTTCTGCTAAGGCTGGGAGGAATTCTCTGAAATGATACGACACTACTGGTTTATCTGAAGGTGATACTGCAAGCCCTCTTGCGTTAAAACGTTATTTACCTATTCTGAAAAAAATCGGAGGCGGGATGTAAGCTTGGTTCGCATTACGTAATTATGCCAAAGAAACGTTAAAGAAACCCCAAAAACCTCCCCATAAACCTCAAGCAGCTTAACCAGTGTGACAGAGTGGCGCAGCTCTGCCATCGGTGCCCCCAGCTGTGTTGCTTAGCAACATTTTAATTCAAGAAGAATCGAAGGAGATGAAATCCCCGTGGAGAGGGAAACAGAAATAAGAGGGCCGTTGACAGATGATCTGAGTTGTTTCTTCTAATATACTGTGAAGATCACTGGCTCTTTTCATGAATGATAAATGGACTGTACACAGATCAATGGGTTCAGCAATAAACTGGAACCAGGCTCCATGTCTGGGGTGGTGCAGGCCGAGAGGCCCAAAGATTTACTCATTTAGATGATTTGGAGTGTGTTTTCTCAAAGGTTTCACAAGAGGAAATTGATCCGAACATTTGGTCATCCCTTGCCCTTTTCTGTTGTTGGTGAATAAAAACTGTTTGGGAAACGGAGGCCATTCTTCCCTTTATTTTTTCCTGTTGTTCTGGTTCCAGATACGGACAGATAGCTTGTGACAAAGGGGCCAGACCTCAGAGCAGGAAGTGAAGTAATTGCCCTGAATGAGCAGTCCCTAAACACTCATGACCATTGAAAATAAACAAACCATACTGGTATCACAAGCTGAGGCAGAAGTATTGAAAACCTGTAGTGCTAGCTCTCTGAGAGGATCCAGCTCCTGCAACCCTCTGCCCTGGTTGTGGCGGCTGCCTGGACGTGCGCTTCTGAAGAGCATCCACGGGTTGATGTTCGCTCGTGGCTTGGTTGTGCTTTGTAGTGTTGCTTAATTGTTTGTTTCCCCCACCCCTCTTCTGTTCACAGGCTGCCGAAAAGACAAAATTGAGAAACATTCCTGTAAAGTAAGTTATTTTTATATCTCTTTGAAAACACAAGTTTAACAAAGTTGTTGTATACGATCATTAAAAGGCTAGAAGAGTAAGAAGGGTGACGCAGGAGGGAATAGAATTCAAGTTGCCCCTAATCATAGCTATAAAAAGGTCAGTATCGTTAAGGAAAGCTTTCAATTTCTCGTGTCTCCCTAATGATTGCGCTCCCCAAGTTTCATCCAGTTTCCATAAATTAATGTGTTGTCTATGAATAGCTGCCAAATAATATCACAATCATACTCAATATGTAGTGCTCCTAGCCTTGGGGAGGTTTGTACATGCTAAAAAGATTATGATTTTTAATTGCAATCTTTGAGACGGTCTGACAGGAGGGAAATAACTAGGAACGCACCAAATGATTGCTAGACACATGGGAATATTTTGCACCTATGTATCAAGGCTTTGCCATCCTGTTGATTAAGAGCTCTTTCTCGCTCCGTGTGTGCAGGTCTCTCACACCGTACACACACGTATGTTTCTGCTCTTTACAGTAGGGCTCTGTGAAGGATGAGCAGGCTACGAGGGAGCAATTTCCAGGGCATTTTATGAGAAGTTCTTAAATCTTAGGGCACTAGCAGCAACACTCAACCATATATCAGTGAATTAAGAAAGTTGCTATATAGATATCCTGGCTCTTTGAGAAAAGGCATTTTCAGTTAAAGCTACCAGCAATCAGTGATTCTGTTTAAATAATGAATACTCCAGTCTTAATGGGCTCTTCTGTACCAATAAAACACATATCCTTAGCTTCAGTAGGTGATCATTGCAGTTTAACTAAGTCCCAGTAACTGTATATTCCTGTTACAGACAGAGGAAATGTTCTCTTTTTTTTTATAGCAGTTTCCTGATCATGATAGCTTTTGGGCTGGAGTGATTTTATATTTGTAAGAACGTGCACTGACAAGACTCACAAATCATTGTGCTTTAGCACACGTACCAAAAGAATACAGTTCTACTTCTCACTTGGCTTCCGTCATGTATAGTCTTTTACACCTTATAAAGTGAACACAAAATATGTATGAACACTCCTTGAAGTGATTAGGCAAGATGCACAGTAGTCATAAACCACTCTGTCTTTATGTTTCACTCAATCTGATAAAAATTAGAAATAGCATGCAGCAGGGACCTGATAACACATGAAACTTCTAATAAGAAAAGGGACCTTTCTTGCCTATAGGGCTACTTCAAATTCAGTGCAAGCTGAATTAGAGCCATTGTTAGCTGGTGCTTGTTGAACAGAGAGTGTGAAATGCGCTGTGTTTTCACCACACATTTCAGAGGATCCAGGAGTTTCAAGGTGACAAGAGTCCTGGGGAACAACTCCAAAATAATCATTTATCATTCACTCACTTTTTTTTTTTTTTTTAATATTTTGAGTCAAAGTCTCAGGAATGGCTCAACTGAATTGAATTTTCCCACATATAAGACAGATATTGAGCCTTGCAGTCATTAAATAGCAGTCTGTATGTGACACTGATGCCCAATTAATCCACCAGAAAGATTCAGGAGTGGGGAGAAAAGGTGATTTAGGTTAAATCATTCCTTTATGGGACTTGAATAAGTGTAACATTTTGGAATGGAGGAAGGCCAGATGGACCACCTAGATGTGCATACTTCACCCTGTCAGGCTTAGCCCAATTGGTTGTTTAGCTTCTCTGGCTGTTTTCATGGTGGCAGCTCCTGTTAGTACCCTAGGGAATCTATTATACATATTAATTGCACTCAGCACAACAAAACAGCTGAAAAATCTGCCTAGTATTTTTCAGTGACTTGTAACTATTTACGATACCTGTACACAGTAATGACCGTATGCTAAAATATTACCTCTCAGGGCAAAAGTAAGAATGGTGCCTTTAAGATAGCAGTAGTAGATATGGATTGCATTTATATAAGCCGCACAGCCACACTTATTTCAGCTCAGGCTTGTCTAGCTTTTAGTCGTTGCTTTTCTAGCTCTCAAATGTCAAAGAGAATTTCGCTTGAATTTTAATGTTCTTCAGCTATGCAAAATAAAGTTAGGAGCTTCCATTGTCATAAGGGCTGAAAGCTGTACAGATTCCTTCTACCATATGTGACTTATCACATACATTTTTAAAAACACATTTCTGTTATTAAGACATATGTGATAGTACACTCCTGCAAATGTGAATTGCTTTTGGCTAAAAGCCATGCACTAATAAGTTGAGTTGAATCTAACTGCATTTGACATCTGTTACAATATATATATATTTTGCATATGTAAATATATATATATAAAATATTCACAGTTGTCATTAGCATAAAAATTTCCTTGTTTTTATGTTGTGTTGACATAGTTCTTGTGTCCCAAAACTGGAATCAGAAATCTTCTAAACTTCTAAAGACTATGCTTTATATTGAGTCCTTGGGCAGGGCCTAATAATGCATCTATTTAACATATTAGTTCAGGAGCATGATGAAGATTTCTGTAGAAATGGTCTATTTCCTTTTCATTGCTCAGTTTATTAATGTTGCTGGTTTAATGCTCGGGAGGAAGCTTACTGTTCATTTTTGTTCTTTTGAATTTCTCCATCACTTAACACCTACAGAGGGAAAAAAACAAGTAAGTTTCCTTACTGGATCTCAGTTAGGCAGCCAAGCAGCTGGTTTCTTAGTGCCCAAGAGTCTGTAACTGGTGTGAACTTCCTGGTAGCCAAGATAGATGCAGGTGCCACTTGGCTCCTTCAGAAGGCTTGGTCTCAATTCCATGTTGCTTGTAGCACTGCAAGACACAGCACATCCATGGGAACTCATCTTTATGTATTGCATTTAACATTATTACTAAAAATAAGCACTCTGAAAATAGCTGTGTCTTCAGAACTGATTTTTTTTTTTTATGGGCAGGGGGGTGAAAACAGTGCAGTGAGTTTTCTAAAACATAAGACCCTTTTCTGTCAGTATGTGGTGCCAAAGTGACCCCCATAACTGCAGAACCCATTATATTTAACTTACTTATCCGCTCCTACCTTCGTCATATAAGGAGCATTTGCTTTCTTCCATGGGTTTTACCCATATTTATATTGAGAGTCTGTACTAGAAAAGGGATTTCTGGGATGCAAAGTTCTAGATACTTTCATACTTGCTGGCCATTATCATGCTGTTCTTATCCCTGAGTCTAAAAGAGCTACCATGACTAAATTCACGATTTCTAGAGCTGTTACATGAGAAATGGTTTTGAATTAGGATGCATCAAGAGGAAATAATCTTCTAAATACCCTGTGATTTGATGGAAGAGGGGGAGAACAGCTATATAATGAAAATTCAATAACAACTTTCTTCTGAAACCCAACTGATGATCACACTTCCCAGATATTTTCCAGACTTGGATATGCAATAGGAGCCCACATCAACATAGAGCCTAGAGGAAATACGTTCATGTTGACTTAGACCACATCATGTGTGTTTTATAAGTGGGTTGAGCTGCAGGATCACCTCAGATTCAGGCACAGACACGTCAAGTACAAATACACTTAGCTTGGCAGCCTGTACGTCAGCATAGACTGAAGGTCAGCCAACCCAGTGCTTTATCTCTGCCAGTGGCAGAAGGTGGGGGAAGAAGTACAGCAATTACAGAGGCATCCTCCATGGGGAGTATCCTCCCACCTTGCCACACACAGCCTTTTACACTTCCATAATCACAAATCCTGTGTTTGGGAAGTACCAATGGACTTACCCTCCATGCAGAATCTCTTTTGAAATCTGTTTATAATTCTTGTCCCTAGAACATCATGTGATGTTGAGCACCATAGTGTGTGAAAAAATACTGTCTTTTTTTTTGTTGTTTAAACCCTTTTCTTCATATATTCACTGGAATCCACGCGAGTAGTTATTCTTGCACAAAAGAGTAAATGATTACTCACTGTTCTTCGTTCTTGGTATTACATTATCTCTGTCATATGGACCAAAGAGTCTCCTGATCAAAAGCCACTAACAATGCTGTTTTCCCTCTAAGTGTGTGAGCCCAGCAGTGAGCTAATATAAACACAAGGCAAGTCTCTCTGCAACTGGGAGAGGAAAGACTGTGTGTCTACAAGTCCAACAGATATAGCAGTTAGGAAGATAACTAGTTTCTTTTCACTGTTTTCCATATTAAAGAGATGAGTTCTCTGCATGGCAGTGCCATTCTGACTGAGGACTGGATGTAATGTCACTCTAAACAAATGCCTCAGATTAGAGTCCTTTATGAAAATGGACAAATGGATTCCCTGAGAAAATGGGGGGAGGAGAAAGACTGATTTGGCTAAAACTTGATATCATCCAACACAACAAAAATACAACCGTTTTGTAAAAGAGAAGTTAGATTTTTTAAATGGACAATGAGTGCTTTCAAGAGTGGTCCATGTAGTCCACGAACTGCTGTAGAACTGTGAGAATATTGGAATTGACTTCTTGCTTCGGGGAAGAAAACATTGCCTTCCTTGAGTGTCCTTTATACTCCCTTCTTTTATAGTCCCTTTAAAAATCTTCAATAGAAAGCAATGGCATTTTCCCCAAACACCTGCACATGCTTAAATTTGCTGTAGACTTAATGACTTCCAGATACGTGTTTTGGGATTATAGCTTGTGTTTAAATCCCGCTGCTTTTTATATTTTCAAAATATATTTGTTTTCCATCAGCCACAAGTTTGTTAACCAGAAGGGCTTCTGGTGTTTATTGTCTTTTCCTGCCATAAAACAAATCTTCTCCTCAGAAGGGCATCTAACTTGACTTGGTACGGTTTTCTGTCCCAACCATCATTGGAAATGCAATCCATTAACATTTGATATCTTGACATTTCAATTGACCTCTCATTTGCAAAGTGCAGTGGTATTTTTCGTGGCCTTTTCATCCTTGATTATACATGGAGTAGGAGTGACTGTTTCTACTGACTGCACTTTAAAAATATCTTTGTTTTACCAGCTGGAGTGGCACCTTTTTTTCCCCTCCCTGGATAGACCTTATTCTGCATGGAAGGTCTGAGGTCTGAGCAAGTCATGCAGAGCCAGAGGATTTTCTTATTGACTCACTGAGCAGGGAGGCAAGCAGGTCACACTCCAAGGGTCAGTTAATGTATGCTGTAATAGCAGTAACCATAAACAGATCTTTTGCTCCCATTGGCAAAAGTGCAGGCCGGTGCACTGAGTCTGAAGGTTGGTGTTTTTAGCCAGTCAAATCAAGCACTTGTAACCAACAGAGGCAGGAAAGGGCTGCTGTGCCATTTGTACATGGCTCTTCCACTGCAGGGTGTCTCCTGGCCTGTGTTTAAGAAAAGAAGAAAAGAAATGTGTCATGTCTAGGTTGAAAAGGCCTCCCATTGACGGATAATTGTATGGGCGGATGGCCATATATATAGATATATGTATGTGTGTGTATGTGTACTTGCATACGTAGGCATCTATGGACCATAGGTACCTATGGACATTTGTATATGTGTACCTAGAGGACATTTGCTGAAGTACTTGAAGCGCTTTTAAAGAAACAAAAAGCCCAGACCTGCTGTAACTGTCATTCTCAGTAAACCCCCCCAAGCAATACCCACACTGCCACCTGTTAGTTTGGGTTCTAAACTGTCTTTCCCCTTGTTTCTCCTCAGACTATTTCTGGTGAACTACTAAATCAGCCAGCACCAATTCAATTAGTTCTAAAAATCCATTACAACAGAGTGCCTAAACTGCCTGCCCATATTCATTCCTCAAAGAAATCCATTCATATTTATGTTTTAATACTTTAAGTCTAGCATGCGAAAGCACTCAAATCCCCAGTAGAAATCCAGGAAAAAGCCTGCTTACAGGCAATTAGAGACAGTGTTCTTTAGCCCCTGATCCTCCCAGTCCATCCACTTAGGCATCTACACAGGTGCAGAGTTCGGTCGACGGGATCGGGTTATTGCACCAGCAATAAAGTCCTGCCAAAAATTCACAAAACCCTCAGATGCCCACTGATTCTGCAAGTTGGGCCACGTGGTAGAGTCTGTACAGGCACGCGGTGCTCAGAGCAGAGCTGGCACCTGGAGCATCACTGGGAGAACCAGTACACGTCTGCTACTGTTGGTTTTCAGTGAGTTTTAGTTTGGGGGCAGGGGGGGGGGCTACATTTCCTCAGCAGAATGTGAACTCTAGAAATGTTGCGAAGGATTATTTTACTCTTACAAGTTAAAGGTTAGCGTTGGAAATGGATTATAGAACTGCCGCTTTTATACTGTTTGCAAAGAAATGCTCATATTATATCCTTTTTGATGATATCGCGTTAATCCCTAAATACTGATTTTTATGTAAATTTTGACTCTTGCAAAGCTTTGACAACTCAGCTATCCCCGTGTGGTTTTATCAGAGCTCAATTGCTCCTTCAGATCTTTTTTTCCTTCTTGCAGTACCTTTTGCTTTATTCCAAAGTCATCACAGCAGCTGGAAGATGTAGTACTTCAGACATAAAATAATAAGTCTATTTAATATTTTACCTTTATTTTTTGAATTTGTTCCTCTGACACATCTCGTTAGATATATTTTTATCAGTCCAAAGGATAACCACAGTAGGGCTATTTTTATTTCTAGGGAAATGATGCATGATAACTACTGGCAGGGCCCAAAACAGTAAATCAGTCCTGTTCCAACCACAGAATGTATTAAAAGTCTGTAGCCTGTGGTAATAAGTTATAATTTAGCTGACTAGCAGTTTGTTTGGACTTAAAACTGTACAAATGAGTCACATTGGTTAAGTCCTGAAATATAAAATAGTTTGTGCTTTATTAAGGCTTTCAGCTACCACCACAAGAACAGGTACCCAGAGAGCACACTCATTTTTCAAATGGGTGCAATACATTTTTATAGTGAAATGCTTCCGACTTGATTGTATAATTTATAGTAGATGGTTAAATTACCACACGTCCTGTGTAGTGCACATTGTTTGCTTACAAGACAATGAGATGAACGGACTCTGAGAGCTCATTCATCTAATCTCTTACAAATCTGAGCACGCACCATCAATACCAAGCACCGCTGGCTGTATCCAGCCACAGGCAACCCTGAGCTGCCAAGCCAGGCATGTTGCTCAGTTGCCATCACAGAACTTCAGGCAGCTAGAGAAACCTTCTCTTTTGTGTGAGGTTATTTATGGGGACACGTATATGCCAGATGACCAAAGCTAATCGTACATTTGTGTAAAATTTTTGGGGAGTCTTGAAGCTGGACAAAACAAAATATTTTCACTGTAACTGGGTCACTTTGGTTATTTTTCAAAACAACATTTTTAACACCTTCATTGTGTTGAATTGTCAAGGTTAAATTTGGGTCCATTTGTGAAAGTCGCAGAAAAGTGAACGTTTGAGTCAAACAAAATGGCTTTTTTGCATGATCACTTCTTTTGACAAAAAAAAAAGTTAGTTAAGGTCAATCTTTTTTTTTTTTTTTTCCAGTTTTAGCACGTATCTTCTGTTGATCAAAGGAGTACTCATTCTTCTCACTCATGCTGTGGTTTTGATCATTTTAGGTTTTATATATTTCTTTCTGGTTATTATTTTTAATTTTAGGTTACTTAGCATTTATTCAAACAATTATTGTGTTTGCTTTGGGCACAGTATTAAGTAACAGCTGTTTTATAACTACCTGTGATCTTTTTAAAATGAATGCTTTAAAAGTGTGCTCCTGAGTAATTAAGATACTGCTACCAAGAAAAAAATGCTAGCAAAATTGAAGAAAAGTCCTGATCACAATAGAAATGGGAGTACCTGTTCTGCTGGTTTCAGTACAGCTGGCTGAGTCCAGCATGGTAACCAACCTTCAGACCTCATACCCCTGAATTTCACGGTCACATCATTTTTATGCTGCAGGAAGATAAATAGCCAGAGCAAAACTGTAAGTAGTGTTAGTGTACATATATGACTATATGTATTTTTAGGTTCTAGAATGTGCTAAACACTCTCCATATGAAGATCCCTGCCTAGGAAAGCCTGGTAAGAGGCAGTGGATAAAGCTACCAGGCAGTGGGATTTAACTGAGGCTGTCAGCAGTAACTCTGAAATCTGTAGGCCTGTTTCTGCTCCCTTTTGGACTCCAAAATTCCACTAGTTTCACTGGCATATCTCCTAATTTCACCTTGACGTGAGGAGGGAGAAGTTTCCTTGGTCTTTCTGGCTTGGTAAAACATCTGTTAGGTTTCCTCTACCTTGTGGGATCATGAAAACAGGACAGAATAAAGGTGATCCTCCTTGCTATCACCTTCTGTATACCAAGAAATAAGTGCCTGCCATACAGTAAATAGTCCTTTATTTTGGCAGTAAGTGAAAGAAAAGAAACTCAGGTGTCTTTTAAGCATTCGTGTTCTTTTAAGAACAAGTACAAAAAAATAATGATCTTGTGCTAAGTGAGAGAAGTAGAAAAAAATCCAGTCATTTAGGATCGATGAATACGAAAGAAAGGCAAAAGCTAGATAATGTTTCAGGAAATAACACTGCTACAAGGTTAATTTTGCCTAGTACAACATTTCCCAGTATTGAATTGCCTGATATACTCCCTCAGGGATTGCTCCTGCACTTGCAATAATCGAGGCTGATTTTATTGGAAAATCACCTCTGGATGAGAGACATACTCTAGAGAGAGCTTTGCATGGGTACAAATAGGTTTTTGGTGCCAGTGCCATGTTGCCCAGGCCAGCACAGTTATAGTTCCCAATCTGTCTGTGCATTCAAGCAGCAAATTCATTAGCAACCCTTCTGGCAGGATAGAAAAATAGACATATTAGGGAAATTTACTTTGAATTGTTTTCAGGATTTGTTGGATAACAGTTCAGTAATCAAATTGCGCCTCCTAACAAGAGCATTAAATATTTTTATTAATAGTGGCAGGGAAGCTGCAGATACTCCTTTAAGTGCAGAATACTTTACCGTAATGCTATGTGACTTGCAAAGATCATGGATGAAAGAAGAGATTAGCATAGTTGGAGCGGGGGTGCTTGTGATGTCGGAGCTGATTTTTGTTTTGTGTTGTATACCGAGGCTGCGTTGAGTCGCGTAACTCTCACATTACAGACGTAATGTATGTTCAAGTATCGGCTCATCCATCAGACTCTTGACAGTTTGCTGGCTCTTTAATTGTAGAAATGGCCCATATCTTGACAGCGCTGTGCTCTCTCTAACTATGGGACCTAAGTTCAGATACATGTAGCGGCTTCCAGGCCTCGTCAAGTGGAAAGTGAGCATATTGTAAACAGAGCGCGTTTTGCCTCCAGCTGGGTGGGAGGAGGGACACGCGGAACGCTCGCGGACGAGGGCCCTGCGCTGACCTTGGAGAGCCTTTCAGTGTGGGGAGGCTGGAGGAGCGCTGGGGAAAGGCTGATTCGGAGAGACAGATGAGCGAGGAAGAAAAATCAAGGAGATTGGCACAAGGATGGGGAAAAAAAAAAAAAAAATCTTTCTAAAAAAAGAAGGCAAAATTTTAAAGGAAGGAAAAATCTAACAAAGCAGGAAAAATTTTTCTCTCAAGGCCGACACCGGGCCCTTATAATCAGGCTCGTCTGGCCACGGACCCAGAGCAGGGAGAGGAAAAAATACTGAATGCAGCCTACCAACTAAGGCCTGTGCAAAAGCCAGTGTTCTGCCGGGGGGGAAAAAGATCATGGTCTGGATTTATTAAAGAATAACTTACATTAAGCTCCAGGAAATGGCAGAGTTAAAAATTAGGATTGTGTAAAAATAATCTGTGTACTCTGCTTTCCTAATTCCTCTTGTGTTCGTGACTGCTTCTCTGTCAAGAGGAGAGCTGCCCTCGGTTTCAATCGTAGTAAGCTGTTTAGACACAGAAGTAAGTGGCATATGGCTTTAGCACTTTTGGGTCTAGCGATCAAGCAGCAACCTTCTGCAATGCAACTGTAGTTCGGTTCCCAGTGGACTTCACTTTGATGATTAGATATATTGAGTTCCCTGTGTCACTCAAAGACAGCAGAATTTCAGACAAGTTGGTGTTCGCTTCCTCTCGCTTCATTTCAATTTTCAATAACCAGTGTCATCACATAGTTTCTTCGTCTTGGAACTTCATGTCGAATCAGGTTTGTCTTTCAAGTGAAAGAGCACTGTGAGAAGTCTTCTGAAATACTGATCTCTGGAAGAAATCTTACCACAGAAAACCAAGGAGAGATTATTTACTTATTTCTCCTAAAGACACTCAGGTGTCCAATTGCCAGATCATTTGGGAATACTCAGAAAAAAAAAGCTATAGTATTGCATTTGGGGGTGGTATTAATATTCTTTACAGGACTTACTCCAGGTACTTGCTGAGGTAATTGTTGTGCTAAACAGAAAAAAATGCCTAGTCGCTCATATTTGAAACCAAAACTATGATATTTAAAGCCGAGCTCTGTGTAAGTGAAGTTATATCAGAGTAGACTTTGGACTCCAGTGCACACTGAAGGATGAGGGTGTGAGCCCTTCTGGAGGTCAAGGTATAGGAAAGGGAGAAACTTGAAGGGTAAACAGCCCAGAATGTAAATCATGGTGAACGTAAGCTTGCAGGTCGAGTGTCTGCCAGTTCTGTCAGGGATAATTTTGGAGAAATCTGGCATATTGGAGAATCTCTACCCATGCCAGTGCTTAAAGCTATATCCTTCCTGATGGGCTGCGATCTCAGTTGTCTCTTTGGTGCCCCCTCTCGATGAGATTTCCAAAATGGAGGAACTCTTTGAAGGCCCGTCTGTGTCACACAACCTGTACATTGAGATTCACCTGGCAGCTTACCATATAGCACCTCCCACCCATGTGGATTGTGCCAGATAGCTTAACAGCACAAGCAGTGTTTTTACAAAGTAACTACTGGGTCACACATTCACGATGAAGCACTTGCTGTAATTCGTAATTAGTCTTAATATGCTGTAAGAAGAGCGACTGCAGACGAATGTCTCACAGTTTTACAGGCCCAGCATTTACCAAGCAGCAAAGATGATGTGACTGTCTGTATGACATACCCAAGACTGCCCATCCCATAGTTTTATTTCCTGGCAGTTTCCTAGAATTTTGTGAAATATTTTTTTTTAATGTGACAAAGTCACTTCAATTACACAGTCATTATAAGTTTTGCCAAGGTCGACTATGGATCGTTTTGTGTTCATTAGAGCACAAAATTAGAATTTTCATTGCAGCAACTGTAAACAGTGTTGGCTCAAAGGACTCAAGCTTTTTTCCCTCCATAAAATCTTGGATAAGCTATTACTGAGGACTTCCATGGTTTTTTGGCAGATTTTAATTTATTTTTTTTTTAACCTGCCTTCTGGTTTGTTGGGTTTTTTGTTCTTCTTAGCCCTTGATATATTTGTTTAACTGAATAACCAGTTCCCTTCAAAATGATGGTTTTGCCACTATATGCATGAACAAGCAGGTGCAGTCAGTGTGTTTCTAAGGCTGTGAATATACCATTTCTTTAACTTCTTAAATGTTATAGCTTGGTGCTTGTCACTTTAGACCCAGTCAGGGTTGTTAAAGCTATAAATGGTCTTCAGGAAATAAGCCTGTTTCAGAAAATACTTCATCATCTCCTTAAGTCCCACTAAGCCCCATTAAGCTTTCACTTAAGTAATCTCAAAGTTTAATACGTAACTAATAATAAAGTTTCTGTTTAATATTCTCATGAATTTAAGAATATATATGATTGAGTTTGCTGATGTAAATCTAAAGAAATAGCAACAAAACCAATCATTTTATATATGCAGAAGTTAAGAACATAGGAAATAAATCCAGCATAGAGCATTTCGAGCAAGGAGTAAGAACAGAAGGGTCCAGATCTTCAAAAGCTCTCTGGAACAGACAAATAATACAAGTACTTCCTCTTGTCTGTATTTATTAAAATAACTAAGGTCCTGAAAAGCATCTTGGAGAGAAGGAGATTACATTTTTCACTTTATTTTTTCTAGTAATTCCTTTTAGGTTAATTTAACCTTCTTCCTGATGATTTAGCTCACTAGCAACAATAGTGCATTAAGCAGTGGGAGACTGCTTAGTGGAAAATATAACCAAAATCATCTATATAAATCTATAAAAAAATCATCTGATTTTGGGGGGGGCTGGAGGTGAAGCTGCATTGCTCTACCTTCCTTCTCTGTCTCATAGGATTAGGGTAGTTGTGCTGCTCCTCGCTTCTGCTTCACTTGGAGGAATTCCCAGGCTTTGTTTTTAACCTGATTTGTGTTTACAAGGAAGGATAAACGACAGAGACACTTAAGAAAGTAGCAAAAAACTTCAACAGATGCCCCTGTCGGAGCTTGCACAGCAGCAATCCTCTGCCTCGCTCCTACAAATCCATGGAGTGCGTGCTTCTCTTGGCATGTGGCATGCTCATGTCTTGCCAATGGGATGCCCAGTCCTTAGAAATTAATATTTTTTTAGATATAATATGCCATGATAATGTCATTCAGGATAAGATATGTCAGCAAATGCACCAACAGGCTTTATTAGCTTATACCTCTTAGCAAAACCTGGAGCTACAGTGAGTGGGGCCAGCAGACATACAGCAAAGGCGTATCTGTTCCTCCTAAAGAAATGTGTTTAACAAGATTATGTACTATTTGCATCCCAAGTTTGCAATTAGCACCCCATGAACACAGAATGAAATCATCCAAGTGGCAGATAATGTGTTAGATATATGTAGCTAGACTTTTGTAGATTAAACACAGTATTAGATAAGTGGTAGCACAGCTGCAGTAATACATTTTATACAAATCAATGTAGTCTGAGTATTACGGGAAATCATTGAAAGATGGTTCTCTTATTAAACCTGTGAAGTATGTGTGTTTGTGAATGCATGTTTGTGCATGCAGGAGTGCAAATTACTAAGTGGAAAGATTAGCAAATTGTGGATTGTGGAAATCTTACTGTACATAGTAGAAAATTTTCCTCCAAAGCACATATAAAGGTTTGATTCTGCAACTTTATTCTCAACCCTATAATTTTACGCTAGCTGGCATAAATTAGCAAGCTAGAAGTCTAAATGTACTCTCAAAAGAAATAACAAAACGAACTCACATGGTGAAGCAGGATTAGTATGTGTAAAAGATCTATTCTTTTCTGCACATGGGTTACATTTAAATCAGGGAAAGGAAAGAAGAATCCTTCAACTGCAGTTTGTCTCTGTCATTTGTTGTCTGGAGTTCTCTGAATATATATCTTTCTAGCTTCAAGGACTTTCAGTCTGCAAAGAAGCTGGCAATGCCAAGCATTCCTTCTCTACCAAATGTGATAATTTCTGAATCCAGACAGTGGCTTACTTGCATTAATGTGCTCAGTGGTCTGGTGGAGATCAGTAGAATGATGAGGCGCAGTGAAGGGGGAGGGCGGGCCTTCCACGTTTATTTATTCTGGATAAATGGTGCCCATTAATCTATCAGAAAAATATGGAATTAGCAGGGAAGAAACCACAGTTGCAAATTTGGCAGTTGCTAGCATGCACAGATGGTCTTTCAGTGTTTTAAGATTTTCCAGTCTTTTGATATTGATACCAACATTGAAAAGTAACCCGTGTATTGCTAATGTTTATCTAGAATAGCCATAGAAAAATAACATTGTGTGTTTTGGAGTGTTCCATCTCCTCTCGGTGTATTTGTGTAAAGTTTTTTAATCATAAAGGTAAGCTTTTTATGCTCTGTCTGTCTTTGGTTATTTTAAGAAGTGTAACTGAAGTAAGATTTCCTAAAAAAAGAAAGACAGACAGTATATCCAGACAAGGGCATTATGAAGAAAGGGGCTTTTACACATGAATTGTGTTGAACAAAGTTTGCAGGTTGGTAGTCTGAATTGCTTTCCTGCTATTACAGATAGTATGCTTCTTTGTAAAGTGATGTTCTCAAGACCAGGATCTTGAGTCCTTCCTTGACAGAATGTTGTTTTTTCTTATTCTGCTGACAAGCACTGGTTTTCAGTCACTGTAGTTTGACTGAAGCTGGGAATCTGACCCTGGCAATGTCTCTGTTCAGTGTTTCAGGGCATAAAGTCAAAAGGGAAGGATAATGTCAGCTGCTTAATTTGCTTTGGAAATGAGTCTTTAAAGGCCTTGTTGAAATATTTCACAGAGGAAATCACAGAGTAATTCTTGCCAACTTTACTTTGAGTTTATTCTCAGCTGATCCAGAGGACCCAGTACCTTAATGACTGTTCTGAAATGTGCCTTCTGCACCACTGTCATGGTGTACATAGCTCATGTGTGCACAGGACAAAGACATCTTTCACTACAAATGGCCCAAGGTGCTTCCTATTAAAAATCAGTAAAAACTGTTGGGGAAAAAATAAAGGTTACAGAAAATTGTCTCAGTGCACCACAGATTTTAATTTGGTGAAAAATATCTGAGTAAGGTGAAAGGTTTAGATGTTTTCAGAAACACTGCATGCTGCAGTTTCCAGTGTATCCAGGTGTATCGGTCTCATTTCTATACATCTGTATGACAATAGATAGACAGACAGATGGACAGTCAGGCAGACGTGTAGGTATTGATATCTAGATACAGGTGTGCCAAACCCATAGGACATTAGGGCACATAGGTATGCTTCTGAGGCTTTTCTGTTTTCAAATAAAACAAGGGAAGTGAATGCCATCTTGCCAGTGTCTACCAATGAGAGAAACATTTCTGAAGAATTAAATATTAGGCGCTAAGGAGAAAGTGTTCTAATTGCTGTTCAGCAGAAATGTTTCTAAGCATCTGTGTGGATATCACAGATCAGACCTAGAAGCACCTTGCTGCTTCAGACCGTAGTTCCCATCTTTGATGCACGTATCCCGATTTCACCTATCACCTCAGAAACAGACCTTTATTTTCTTTTACGAGTAAGGATGCAAATTGTAGAGTTTTATCTCCCAACTTGCCAACAGCCAACTTGGGTAAACAGGTACTTTAGCTTAAACCGTACCTGTCACATAGGAGGCAGAAGAATTATGCCATATATTTTGAAAGCTACACTTCTGTTTATTCATCCAAGGCAATGGTTCCCTTTTCTGCAACCACCTGATAGATACTATTGACTGATGGTCAGTATGTATCCTTTATAACCATCTGATCTTTTTTTCTAGAAAACTACCTTACTGGTCATTCTCTACCTTGTATTTTTCTGTTGAATTTTCATGATAAACTGTAATACCTTCCACTTGTCCACGCTGAATTTTATCCTGTTTCTTCAGACCTTGTCTTCACTTCATCAGAGTCATTTTATATTCCTTTTTATATTCCACCCTCCAAAACATCTGCACACCCTCTCAGACAGGTGTTATTTGCTAATATAACAAGCATACTTGTGTTCTTCTCTTATCCAGGCTGTTAATGGTATTCTAAAATGTCCATGTCTACAGTGTAGCCACTGTGACAGTAGTTAGGCATTAGTCTTGACAGATGTTTCCTGCCAGTTCTGTAATGAAAATGAGATACAATGCTGATGATGATTTGGGCAATTTGTATGATCTAGAATACATAGCTTACCAGAATGGATCAAGCACTTAAAATCTTGAAATGGCTGCACATCTTGCAGGACTTCTTAAGGAAGTTTGAGATGCTGGAGGCTATGAACTCTTCAGCTTTTTTGTGCATTTGTGAAACTTTCATTCAGCAAGCCACTTAAATGCACAAAAAAACCCTCACTGCAACATATTTCCGAGTCCCTCACAAGCAACTAAAGGCTCTGCAGCAATGATTGTCTATCTGCTAACCCACCAAATGTGAATTTCATTAAATACTGCCCACTGTCAATGTTCTTGCAGGACTGACAGTTCTTTAGTTTTATATGTTCCTGTTTCATCATGAAAATTCTATTGAGGAAAATCCCAAATTTACTTCTAGTCTACATGACATTTAAGGGAGAAGTAAGTGTAGATCCTAGAGCACTGAGGGACACAGATGCAAAAACAAAGCAAAAAAAATGGCAGTGGCTGGATGCAGAGAGAAAGAAGCCAGACAACAGGCTAGACTTAGAAATGAGCATGCAAGATTGTTGTGTAAGCAAAAGCTGACCCTGGTCAGCTCTAACAAGTGTTATCTTCACTTATTCCAGATACTGCGAGAGGAATTTCTTCATTTGTTTAGTATCAACAAGCAATTCATCTAGACTTCAGTGAGCAGTCATATACAATCATATCATCACTCATGCATGTACTCCAAAATTTATCCACACATTTCAAGAATAAAACCATGCATCTAATAATATATGTAGAGGATTGTTCCAGTCATATAATCTAGCATATCTACTTCAGCTTCTCTTTTCAAAGGAGCCATTAATTATTTTTAAAAAAAAAACCAAACAAGCATATAATTGTGCTACAGTCAAATGATCTTTAAATCGCTACTCTAAAAGTTTTGGCTGCAGAATAAAGGATTCCCCACTCCTTTGTCCTATGTCCTCCACTGCAATGAATTTCTCAGTTTCTGTCCTTAATTTAGTATAGAGACCTGAATACTGCCTCTACTCCAAAGCTGCCTCAGACCCTCACACTTTTGCACCATCCTAGAGAAGTTCACTAGCATTTGGGGAACACTAGCACAGCCATGCTCACTTGGGTATATTTACAATGCTGTTCATATTTATAGCATTTGGTTTGTTCTGTCTTCTAAACAGAATGTCCTGGAAATTAGCTCCCGAGCTCCGGTGGGTCATTCCCCTTCTCTTTGGGTGTTTCTGTCTGCATTGTGCTTTCCTCATTGTTTTATTTTGCTATGACTGAGTTACCTGGGTCTATCTCTTAATTTCATAGCATTTGCCAAAGTAAAGGCAGAGCCATGGGCTTGTGGTTTGGCCCAGTAGAATATTAAGTGTCGTTCTCTGTATAAAAGCATTTCTGACTCATTTTTATGCTATAACTCCATCAGAGATTATTTTTTCTTGTCCCATAACCATTGTACAATGATCAGTCTTTTAAAGAAAAGTGCATATCTCCAACACCAAAGCTCAAAGTAGTTAGTTTTGTTGTCAGCTTTCTAGTGTACCCAGGAGAAAATCTATCCTCTGCCATCCTCGCAAGTGAGAACTCAGGGAACAATCTCACATCCATTTTTCCATTTAGGTTCCCAAGTGCCTTTGTGTATTTGCTCTGACCTTATGTTGGGAAGAGTTACAAGTTACTAGCAGTCATCTTCTCTGTATTTTTTCTGTGACCGTAATTCAGTGTAATGGAAACATTCCGAGACAATTAGAAATGCAGTCCATATAGCAACCTGCACTCAAAAAAATCCAGTGTAAAACACTAACCTTCTTTGAAGAGGCATAGCCCATCAAGAAGATGAGGTTATTGAAAGTCCTGAATCTGTTCTTCATAAGCTTTACACTTTGTTCGTATACTAGACCGCATCTTAAATATAAACCTATCATCAGGTTTAGCAAATCAATACCGTAAGAGTGTGAAATGGTCCCCAGAAATCTCCAGAATGCCATTTCACAGTAAAAGCAATTGAAAAAGAAGCTGCAGTGGAATATCTTATGAGATAGCCATTTAGATCACAAAAGGATCATAAAAGTCAGAAGCAGTTTGTTTGAAGCAAGGTTCATAATATAACCATACAGAGCTTGCTGGGAAGAAAGAGGAAAATTGCAAACCAATTTGTGGTTACAGCTTTTTCCGTCAGTTCTGCAGGGATTTAAAACTTGTAAAAGGTGGAACTTAGGCCATCTTACGTTGCCCAGCTAGAAAGAGATAGCTATAATCATAGTAGCTAAACAAACACCAATTATTGGAAGGCAATACAGTCTTCATTAACTTCAAAGCAATTAGCACTTCTTTAGTTCATTTACTACTGAGCAAGGTGGTGTCAGAGAGGGGCATTTGTCAGCAATAATCTGAGCATTTTTTGAGACTTGCCTTCCTATAGTCTCAAAATATTTTGTCAATGAAGTTTTGACGCGTTGGCTTTATGCACAGTGAAGGCACTGATGAAAGCAGTAAAGGGACTTTTTCCGTGAGCAGATGCCACCTGAGCATGTCACCCTGTTTCAAAGTTTTTGTATCACATGACGACATGTTTCTTAAAAGATGATTGTGTCCAAGGGCACGATAGTGGGAGCAGAGAATTCTGGAGAAAATCTCATATCACAAAGCAAAAAAAACCACCGTAAATACCTAAATCAATTCATTTTGCTATGCCCATTGAAGTCTACAAGTGTCTTGTACACATCCTTTGAATTAATATGTAATCTTTGTTCTTCGATAAGAGTTAACAGATACCCTGGCTAACTAGAATAGCTCAGGTCAGATTTAAATGAATCCCTCCAATGGCTGGAAACTTAATTAGGTTACAAGTCCTTTAATATTTATTTTTTTAGAAATCTTTATGATTCATGGTTGATTAGAAGCTAATATGGAGCCAGTCTACCTGCTTCTTTGCTTCCCTTTTTTAAAAAATCTAAACAATAAAAATGGTTTCTGTTTATTCTTCTGCTAGCATTTCTCTTTAAAGAGTGCCACTGCTTTAATAAAGATATAGGAAATGAAATTTCAGCTGTGTTACACTCAATCAGATTACTTTGGACAAATGAAAAGTAATACTGCCTCCTTTAATACCATTAGAAGAATTGATATTGCAGAATTCTTTTCAGATGGCAGTGCACTCACGATTAGAGGCCTGATGCTGTTTACCCTTTGGTGACAGCCATGTGCCGTGTTGCTGGGAAATGTCTCAGTGGTCAGCTGTGGACCCAGGAGGTGGAGGGCTAACAACGTGCAGGGCTGACGTGCTGCGATGCACTGGCAGCCTTCCCGTTTTCCTCCTTGCTGCCACTTGGGTGAGGCTAAATCCCAGGGCTGGGGAAGAGCAAGGGACTGCGTACATAGGTAACTCACATGCCTAGGGATGCTCTTCACACTACTGTTTATGGACTGGGGCACAGCCTTGACTTTCCTGCACCTCTCCAAGATGCAGGAGATTAGATTATGCAGGGTTATTCAGTTCTGCAGGATCAGGTTATGTAATGGTTGTCCTCAAGAGTTCACATCTGTGTAATGGAGTGAAAACATGTAGGCTGCATTTTTTCTGCTGCCTTCTAGGTGGGTGACCCTGTCCCATGACAAGGAAGCCTAGCTAGCCAGCTCTGGAAGGGCTGTGTGGCTAGTCAGTACTGGCAGCACAACCAGCTTTTGCTGCCTGCCTCTGTGCAGTACTGCAGAAGAGTCCCTTCTTCATGCAGATGCACTGTTGCTGTCACACTGGGGCTCCTCAGCTACCAGGTATGAAGTGAACAGGCTTCCCACAGCTCTGCAGTGGGACATACCATTGCCCCAGGATCAGGCTAACATTGAGTTGTGCTCTTGATTTCCTAAACTACTGCTGTTCATTCCTCAGCAGCTCAAGTCCTGGGCTTTAGAGCACTAAATGAGTGCTTGAAGTGATTAGGTGTTATTTATCTATGTTTATGAACAATGCATTTCATTCATGTCATCATTTACTGCACATATTGGGAAAGTTACTGGGCTCTTTGGGCAATTTCTGTTCCAGGAAGTGAGTGTGGCTTTTTTTTTTGTCTTACATAATCCTCCATTTATCTCCCAGAGCCTGCTTGCCAGATCACCATATTTTTTTTTCAGTTTTGCACATATTCTTATGTCTGAAACGATGAGAAAAAATGAACATTAAAACATCTGTTCTAATCCATTTGTCAGAGAGGGACAATTACAAATAGCACTTTCCCAATTAATTAGTAACCTTTTTCATGGTATAAACTCAAATTGTGCTATGGCAGCTTCTTTTCCTTTACATGATTTGCACCATTTTTATCATCTTACGTGACTGATGCTGCTGAAATAAATTTCTCAACATGGTTCAGAAACGCAAAGGCAAATGATCTCTTTCCCCAAGTGAGTGTTAATGAGCAGGAGGCTGTTGTGAATCACCTCTACTGCTTCTTTCGGTGCCCCTAGTTGCAGGCTGGAAAAAACGGAACCTTAATTATTAAATGTCACTAGAAAATCCTTTGTCCTGGTTTGTGGGTAGCCAGAGCACTCTCCTAGCACAAGGCCATTGGTCTCTGTTAGCTACATCGGGAACAAGGTCCGAGCAGTGCTGCAGCTGGTGGGCTGGCTGGGCTAACCAGCATGTGAGAGAAGTTCGCGGTGTTTAGTAACAGCAGCAAATACTCCTGGCAACTGAACATCATCTGCAGGCTGGAAGCAAAGGGACACAGATGCCACTCGTAGCTGGTCTGTCATTACAAACGTAAGGCACAGCCCTCAACTAGTGTAAGGCAGCGTATCTCCTTTTACTTCATTAGACCAGCATCAGCATCATTTTATACCAGTGAAGGGTTTGTCCCATGAATCAAAACCTCTTCTGGCATATCTCTATTGATTTCTTTGGAGTTACCCCAGCAGAAAATTTTGCTCCAAAGCATTGCAGAAATAGAGAAAGGTGACAAGATGAGAAGAGGGGTTAACAGCTGAAGCCGTGAGGTACGAGACAGAGAGAAGACAGACAGGTTGTTGCTTTGGGGTAAGAAAACTAGTTCTCATAATCAAACTTATTTTTTTTAGATCCTGCTTATTTAATAGAACGCGTATAAAGGCTTCTTTTACATTGCTAAGCTTATCATACCATTAGACTCTCCAAGTAGTGCCAGGAGTCACACTGGTGTAAATCCTAAACAATTCAACTTTAGTGATGGAAATATCTTACGTTTTTAAAAAATGTTTCTTTCTAGCTCAGTGTTAGGAGTTCCAATCAAAACAGACTTCTTATTACTAACATTTTCTTTAAAAGACAGTATCAGCAATGAGAAATGGGACTAAGGGACTGTCAGTGACATGCAGCTCTTGCTCATGTTTAGAAGCAAAGTTCAGCCGCTTTACAGCCACCAGAAAAATTCTCAGAGATCTCATAAAGCTGTGAATACTTGCAGTAAAACTGAACTGAAAGGAGGAAGGAAAAAGATTATGATGCTTCCCTATGAAGTTGTGAAAGTTTGATGTTTTTTCATTACTTTTTTGTACTTAGGAGCAGCAGCACTTTGGGTATATGGTTTAGGATCAGCTCCAACTCCCAGTCAAATTAACGTGAGCTGGATCCGTTCCTCCACGACGTGCAGTTGTAGTCAAGTTCTATGTGGAAACAAGCAAATGTGATTGAACACATGCCTACGCGCATCGTGTGGCCCAGGCGGCTATGGAGGGACCTTCACACCTCTCATTTCACAAAATGCAGCTCTTCAATCAGCATTTTAAAAAATGCCTTTAAAGTGTGAAGCAAGTATAACTGATACAGAAGTATCTGGCTGGCTCGTGAATAGCCTGAAACTAGTTTTCCCTGAGATGCAAACGATACTGTCGGTGCAGTGTGGGCTGATACAGATGATGACAGGGATGCTTCAGGGATCAACATCTGTTACCCAAACAGTTATCATGGCCAGAAAGGAGGAAACATTTCTCAAGGAGATACAGTGTGGGTGTTTATAGGGTGAATTCTCCTATGCTGTAGGAAGTAAATCTGTGACAAAGTTTCAGCATGGAAGATGCATGCAGGAGAGTAAGACATGAACATGTGCAGGCATTTAACAAGATATAACTGGTGCCCTGGTTGTATTTTACTCCTGCAGCGTTCTGCATTTAGAAAGCAGGAGAAATGGCTCTGGTAAGTCTAGTCCAGTGGCCTAAAAGCAAGACTTGAACTAGGAATCCTAATTTTCCATGCTTGCCCTTTTCCCCAAAATCTCTGTAGTATTGATCAGACAGTTCAGAACTTTCCAGGCTGTGTGCCAAGATTTAGACACCTTAAAATTACTTATAGAAACAAAAAGTCCTGTAAGTTTTGATTTGAATTTGGTAAATTGTTGTGGGAGTTCACAGGAATTTAGAATAAGACATTTTGTTGAAGGTTTCATGTGTTGAATAAAGGCATTTGGTGTTCTCATATATGTGTAATATATACAACCTAGATGGCACACCAGCATGCAGAAGAAAATCACTCTAATAGATGCATCACTGCAAAACCTAGATGTAGAGAAGAGCCTGGAAACTCTTAGCAGACTCTTCTTGGTCTTTTTGTGAAAGTATGTGAAAAAACCAGTAGCTGTTGGTTGGGCATAAGAATGAGGAGAATTCCAGCGCAGTCTGAAAAACTGACAATTCTTTACAGAAAAGAAACAGAAAGACATCAATTCAGCTATATTAAGTGCTTTTTCATAAATATCTTCAATCAAATAAAATATTTTGACAGCCTTGAAAATAACACACTTTTATTAAATTGATCGAAAGGTTCCGTTGGTTTTGCACTGCGTCCCTCATAGAGAGGATGCAGCCAACTTAAAGCTCTCTGCAGGGACTGCACTCTGGGCTTAACTGATTACGTAAAACATTTTAAGTCAATTTAATGAAACAAAATATTTCATTGTGGATGAAATTAGCTCAAAATATTTTATTTTAATTTTCCCAATAGAAATGTGTTACTTTGGAGGGGAGTTTGACGTTTTCAGGCAGGTAGTAATGCCAATTGTAATGAGAATATGGTTTTGTCAGATTATCCTGGGGGAGAATTTCTAAGAGCTCTGCTATGTTCTCCGTAGAAGTGCTAATTAGGATTGCACTTCTCAAGTCCTGCTGGGGAGAGGTTCTGCAGTACAAGCTTCTGCATCACTGGTGGAGCACCAGACCCACCAAATAAGTTATGATAGATTGCGGTACCCCTTACCTGACTGCGAGAGAGGATCAGGTTGTGATCCTCTGCTGGCTTGTACTTGGGGTAGTGCCTTTGGGTGATTTAGCTTTGCCAGCAGCGGAGGGGTGAAGAGCACTGCAGATGCCTAGCTGCTGTTCAGCAAAGGCAGCTGGAGCTGATGTGGCTGAATAAAGAGGATTTCTTTCAAGCCCATTGGGCCCTGGGTGATTACTGAACACTACAATCAGGGTCTTTTACCTCTTCCTTTTTTTTTTTTTTTTTAAGTTTGATTGCCCTCGCATGAGACTGGAAGGCAGAGAAAGGGCTGTGGCAGTACAGATTCCTATGATCTCCCCTTGCCATGTAATCAGAAGAGCTCTGCAATTGAATATTTCACAATAATCACTGCATTTTCAATGGGGATGATATAAAAGCAAATATCAAGGCCTCTGGCTGACAAAAGCAGAATACAGAGGGAAAATATGAAAATAGCAACTTACTTCAGCAATAAAGAGAGTATATTTTATACTGCAGTTTTTCTTTTTGTTAAATCATGACTTTCTAGTAAATGACATCCCAGAAGATATTTATCAAAGCTGGAAAGCACTAGAAAGGAGCACCCTGCATTCACTTTAATATTTCTCCTTTTCTTCTGACATTTTCTTGCCTAGAGATCTAATTCCATTAAATATGTACATTTTTGACTGGAAGACTTCTTCATGTATCTTTCAGATGAATCTTAAAAGTACATAAGGTCTGTAGGGCAGGGTTTTTTAAGTGCAAATGAGGCGCACAGTCGAATATTGTCTATGAGGCTTTTCAAATTATTTATATTCCTGCAGTGCTTTACCTTTCTCTTTCTGAGATAATGATAAGGAAGAAGTGAGACTCCAGTGCACCTTCTGTGGAACACTGTCAAACAACATTAGTCATATTTAATATCTGACATGCAGGAACTTACTTTGGTTGATCTCCATTTTTATTGGATTTATTAGACGTTATCATGTCTGTAACTTTCTCTGTTCCCATAGCGCGTCGAAGTGTTAAAACCCGTTAGGCCCATGATTGGTCAGTGTTAGAGCCCCGTTCCGCTCTTGTGAATGGATATAAATTAACATTCCCTCATTAAGGCTACTTTACAGTACATGTGAATCTGCTGTAGCAATAATGACAGCTAAATGCTCTGTTGGCCTCCAGCCATGCCCACATGTGCCCTTCTCCTCCAGCTTTCTTCTGAAGCTGTGTGGAGCTGGGCCATGACAGTGCTTGGGAAGACGTGCTCTGCAGGTCACATGGGTGCTCTAGATGGAGGGTGATGAGGTGGATGTTTTCCCCACAGCACCTTTGAAACAATGACCTTATGTTGTGTTAGAGGCCACTGTGCTCTAAAAGTTGCTGCTTCAGGTTTGGTATCAAGCAAAGGTTCTGGCCATTTGCAGTCATTAAAGATTTCATTGCTTTCACATAAGAACGTGAGTTAAGGGTGTTAATCCTGGTGTCCCGGCCAAATTGCTACTTAAGTAATTATAATATGCCTAAATGTCTGCCTGTATTGCTGCTGGTATCACCCTTCTCCCATTATCTCTGTGCATCTTGAGCATTATTTCAGATCCCACATTGGAATAACTTATCCTCACCATCACACAGTGGTCTCAGCTGTGCTTTACCAAGAAATATATAGAGCTAAGCTGACCTAAAGATGGGGATGGTAAGGCTTTGCTTTCCCTGGTTGTGTTGAGAAGACATTCGGTGAATTAAACTTCTGCAGAGGAGGGAGGGTCTTCATCAGGAGTAAGGAATCACAGGAGTAATTTTTTTAGGTGTCTCTAGAAGGAATCTGAGAGCTGAGTAAGTCTTTCCAAAGCATTTGCTTCGCCAAATGTTTATACCTTCCATAGCCTTACCTCCAAATAATAATACCTTCAAATAATACCTCCAAAAACCTGTGCGGTCCAGTGCTGTATGAAATACAAGGCCATCTTCAGTCCCTGAACTCTGGGCTACTTGTTCTTATCCTAACAAAAATGACAAATTGTTCAGCAGAGCCTCTCTTTCTCCTGCCCTGGCTGTGGCTACTTGTGTGTTCTTGTATCTCCTCAGCATTACTCCCAAGACCTCCTAGTTATTCTGTCCTGCTGTAGACATTGTCTTGCTGCTCTTTCATCAGTTACTTCTTTAAACTCTCATTTTCTCTTTTTTTCACTTGGACTCTTCCTTAAAGCTACACTTGCAAATAATCTTTTCTTGTATTTAATGCCTCCCACGTGTGGCATCGTGTGTCTTGCCTAGTCCAGCGCCGTGGAAATGTGTCATAGGTTTCAGGAATGGTGTGGAGGCCAGCGAAGGTATCCCCTACACAAAGCAAGTGCTCACGCTTACCTTACCTTAAGGGGTAGAGTCTATTTCCCCGCGTATGTTAGGCAGTTTTACTGAGGAGAAAAAAAATGTCTGTGGCAAGTTATCTTGCCTATCCCACTTAAACATCTGTTCTCCTTCAGATGATGAGCTGTTCTCCCATGTGTAAGCAGCAAGTACTAAGCTGAGCAAGGTCATTAGAAAATGTCTTTCTCCTGGGTCTCTCTTATTGTTGTACAGAAGTGCAAGCGCCTGTGGGGACGAGAGCACTGAGGGCATATATATATATATACAAGTTGAACAAAATTCAGCAAAAGTCAGGACTGTACCTAGTCCCAGAGACTTGAAGTATATCTTTCAGAGCTGATATTTAGCCTTTTCCAGGAATTTAGCTTACTGTTTGCTTACAAGCTGTCAAATATAAATAAACTTCACCACTAAGAAAGCCGAAACCCCGAAACCACTGACACCAGTGTATTAAAATATGGCACAGTCCAGTGAAAAACAGTACCTGTATACAAGCTCTTTAGCTTTGGGGTTGCTCTTGGAGTTCATCACCATGCTAGACTTGGAGCTTGAAAGCCTGGGTGTAATTTTTGTCTCCACCTTCCTCAACAAATCTCCCTTTGTTTCTCATCTTTGCATATGTTGTTTTGCTGTTGAACTTCATTCAACGTGTAATCTGTTATGATAATACTGCCTTCACCTTAAGTTCCTGAAGTGCGTTTGGACTGATGAGCCCTCTCAGCTTCCTTTGCCTTTAAACTTCACTTTTTTCCTTTTACTTTTTCCTTTTTCTTCTTTTACTTCCATTCTCTTTTTCTGATGTGTAACTAATTGATCCCACACTTGGAAGGAAATACCCACTTCTGCTCAGATCCCTTCTGGTTCCGTGGCCGAAGGTGGATACTAGCATTCATCACAGAAGTCAACCACTGTGAATAGGATGCCACTTTGTCCTTCACTGACAACTCAACCCCCTTTTAGAAGTCTATACGCTTCTCCTATGTAAATACGGTTCTCTCCAGAGTTGCCAAGCAGTTTCTAATGTAGAAATCCCAAGCCTTCTTTCTTGTAGGCTTGTTTTTCCTGAAGTTCAGGACAGTGATTGACTTTCTTTAATTGCTGGTTTGTTGTATGGGATTATTTCCTCTTCCCGGGTCTTAACTTCACTTTCGGATCTGCTGTTATATTTGCTTAAGGCTTTTGACAGGAGTTAATTTAAAGAATAAGTCATCTAACTTTGGCTACGTCAAGTTTTGAAAAATCATATTGCAGATGTTGAGTTATATCTGAATCTTTTACCTGCTCAAGGAGTTCTTGCGCCTGCTGACTTCTGCAAAGTGTGGTCTGATAGCATCTCCCATCAGCTCAATATATTCCCAGAAGTACTTGAACTGTGGCAGTTTTAGTTGCACTGCAATCACTGTCAGGAAAAAAAAATCAACAAAAAACCCCAGAAAAAGTACCTTTCAGTTTAACACCGAAGCTGCCAGAACTTCCCCTCAATGTTTCCTTCCTTTGGGGATGCCTGGCTGCTGCTCTCCACATACACACTCCATCCCCAGATGTTTTGATAACATCTCTGCTGATAAGTACTAGCAATGCATCAACAACTAAAAGTGCAAAGTAAATAATCACTGTCAGCAGAAATATATAGTTGAGACAGCACGTTTCGAAATAATGCAGAGGTGAGAGTCTGTAATCCCTCAAAGAGCCAGGACCCACGTACACGCTGCCATATGGCTGCAGGCACCTACGGGATCCAGTAAGAAGACTGTCAGCAGTTTTTCATTTGCACTCACATAGCAGGATGCAAGGTGCATGCGTCTCTTCATGTCTTCCATGTAAAACATCTGAAGACAATGGATGAGGCATTAGCAAGATAAATACATGGCCAAGCCCCAAAGAGAGAAGACAGATTGGTGCTAGGAGAAAAAAATTGATTCTATTTTATGCTACCAGCCTACCACAGCTGAGAGGGGGAATGATGCAAAGTATGAGAAACAGGTCCTTCTGTTCTCACAAGGTTTTCTTTGCCTGAATCTCATCAAGCCAAAGAGATCTTCTCTAAGGCTTCTTGTCCCCACTAGGTAATGATTTTATCCTTGTTTTCTTTTGTTCCTACTTCCACCATCGATAGCAGCCTGTGGGAAGAGGGGTGGGGAAAATACATTGCTTCTGCAAAAATCATTACGGGCAGAATAGCCAGAACATAAATGATACTGTTTTGGCTTCCAAAGGGTAAGCAGGTGTCTTAGGAGTCCCAGAAGAGCGATGTGCAAGCTTGTACAAACAACCTCGGAATCACGCCTGTTTGTTATTCACACAAACAGAGTGGAAACCGTCTGAATTCCTGCGTTCCCAGAATTCAGATGGTGCACAATGGCCCGTAATGAACAGCACCTGTGCTTACCTCAATTACTGCACAGAGCCCAACAACAGCAAGAAGGGCTTTCAAGAATATTTTTTTTCAATAACGGATTTAGTTGTGTCTTTCGTAATTGGATTCAAAAGCTCAAAATTTCATTTTGCAACTCGTTCATGAAATTTGTATGAAAAAGTCTGGCGTTTATTCAAAAGAAATACTCTGTGAACAAGAAATTGCAAAACAGCCAACTGCTGGTAACTAAGCAGCCAAATTATAGTCCAAGCACTTGGCAAATACACCATCTTTTTTATTATTTCAGTAATTGAATTTCTGTTAAAGCGTAGAGCATAATTTAACATCAGGAATTTATTTATAATACAATAGTGTTTCAGTAATAAATGCATTATTATTGTCACTTTTAATGGAGTCTTATGTATTCCCTCAGAGACTGTGTGGCAGACTCTGAGACAACCACTGCATCAGTGTTGTTTGTAGACAATTGAATTAATTGGAGACAGGGTCATTAACTCGACCTGAATACCTCTGATTGCTTCTGTAAATAAGGTTAGAGACCAAATGGCTAATCTTTGTTGTCATTATAGATTCTTTTTACATTTTCACACTGCCTTGTATATTAAGATCATTTTGCTAAGCAGCTTTTCAGGCTGTCGTCGTGTTTACAGTATTGTCTTGCATGGCATACAACCGTAATTGTATCAGACTTACATTTCATTTCCCATATCTATATAAAACATGATACTAGAGAGAGACCTATTCTGAATTGCAGCACATAAAAACCATTGGACCAACAAATTAATAAACCAAAATGAATAAGCTGTAGCATTAAAAAATAATCAAGTCACAAAACAAAAGTTGATTTTGTTTGCTTTTGTTTGAAAATTCCAACCTGCGAGACTTGCCAGGGATAATATAGTGAGTCCATTACTCAGTTGGGAACATGACCCGCAAGGCCAGCACTGTGTATACCAGCCTATGAATTAAATGTTATCTGGACTTTTGGCATGGGATTTCTTGGAAAATGAGCAGCAGGCTGTCATTTAAGCCCAGAGAGAACACAGATATTTTTCAAGGAGACATCCAAAAAAAGGTTGTGAGCACACTGTTCCATTTCTCAACAAACTTAATAAAGAATGTAGCCTGAGAGGCCCAGGAAGGCATGCGTCAGGAACAAGAGACACCCTAAACTTGAGAATGAGGTCAGGTTCACACTGAACTCAGGGATACCAGCTTGTCATCACTCCCATATTCCCCCATATACTTAAAAAACCCACATTGCTTTCTCAGAAACAGTCTTGTAAGTGGAAGGAAACAGCTGGCAGTGTCTCATAATATGCCTGGTATTTGCATGTATTTCTTTCATTCTAAATTTATATTCAAGATGGGCTTGAACCCAAACCCCAGATACGCAGTGTGAGTTATCCAAACTCTGGAGCCAAGTGTGGGATCCTGAGTCCATCTGTAACCTAGACGATAAGTGATGTTTTATGAATTCAGATTCAAAAATAACAGCCTCTCCACTTCAAAACTAGCAAGTACAGCTTTCAGCTTCAAAACTCTGCCCATGTCAAACTCCCATCGACAGTCTGTTGGTGCAGGAATCCAGCCTGACTTGAGCATAGTGGGAGGAACATGCTGCCACACTGTGTTTTTTCTCCACAGCCTCTGTACAACTCACTTATATGAACATTTAGGGATGTTGTTTTGTTAAAAAGCAAAGGAGGAAGCAAAGCATTGAATAGATGTTAAGTTGGTCCAGGGTTTTGAACTTACAGACTGGCCATGTGGATTCTGCTCTGAAAAAGAGAGGATCAACCAAGCATTGTTATTACTGAGCAGAATCCAGGTTAGTATTGATCTGAAATTCAGGGTGAGACTTTTAGGTCTGGGCCACAGTGTCTCTGGCTCTCCCTGCACATTTGCAGGGGATGCAAGCACTGGTAATGTTCACCTTGGAGCACTGCTACAGAAGCCATCAGTCCTGATGAGCCTTTTTGACCATTTGTGCTCCCTTCTACTGTAGCAGCTGGCTTTTGAGCTCTGCCTTTGGTAAATTTAGCTTTATTGCCCATATCCCAAATACTGCAGGTAAAATTAGAGAGGGTGGGGCTTTTACCTAATTGTAATGCAGAAAATAAGTCAATACTTCTCTTCTTCCCTGCTAATAGAGTGCCATCTCCCTACTGATTTTTTGTCATAAATGAGCAGGAGAGCTTCAGATCTCGTGTAACAGCAACGACCATGCCACATGAGAGCATCAGAAAAAGAAATGATTATCAAGTTGAAAACATTAAAAAGTTCAAGGGAGGTCGAACTTTGCCTCTTTACTTCTGTATCCATGAGGGGTTTGGTCTGCCTGACCTTTGCTTGTTGGCAGACCTTCAACAAATCACTGCTGATGCAATAACCCTTCATCAGTCTGAGAAAAAACGGATGGTGGTAATGTTGAAAAATCCATTTCTTGTAACTCAGGAATATAAATGTCCAGAATGAAAACTTCTTAGCTGGAAGGTTTTTTAAGAAGAAATACTTCAAGTAATCCTAAAGATCAAGATTATGTTGTCCATATTGAAAAAATAGAAAAAAAATGTTGCTTTTTTTCAGCACCCCACCAACAAAACCCACTTTATACTCAGGGTTATGGTCACTCTACTTCCCTTTTCCTGAAGCATTGAGGAATTCCTTTTGCATTGTGGAATACAATGTTTGACCACAGTCCTTTCCAGGTCAGATTTTAACTGCCTCTGCCAGGCATCCCAGTTTCTCTCAGCCTAGGTTAAGAAAGCAGGGAGCATGACAGGGAGGATAAAGTAGAGAAGTAACACTTCAAGAAGGCATCCAGTGTTGTAGCTGTTACTTCTGGTGATCCCAGTCAGTCTTTCCCATTTCAATCAAAGCTGGCTCCAAACTTGTCCTCAGTAGTCACACAAGCAGTGCAGTTCTTCTGTCTCTGTGGTGTTTTGACTTGACTCCCACAGAGCTCCATCCTGAAGATGCTGAGCACCACCAGCTCCTTCTGGAAGACATGGCAACTCTGTCTGCCCAGTAAGCAGAAGTGAATAGGATCTTCCCTTTACTTTGGTGTTGATGAAAAAGACTGAAAGGACAAGATTTGCAGCCAGATAACATTAAAGAATTAAAGATTCCTGCTTTCCTTTTGCTGTCATTCAAAATAACAAGCATAGAAAATTCTGTTTAAAATAGCTGAGCCTTTTGACTTAAAGGGTTTTCATGTCGAAGATTTAAGATGTCAGGTTTAAACATGACAGTGATAGTATTAGGCAAAGTATGAGAGCAGATACTTGTAGTAACTGTCATTTTTTCTGACTGTTTATTAATGGCCTTTTGTGATTTATAGTGAATGTTGTGAAGGATCTTCAGGTCCATTTATCACTCAAAGAAGCACCTTTTTTTCCTTAATACCTACATATGTCATAATTAGGGGTGGATGCTGCTTAAAGATTTAGCTCTGTTCTTAACATAAGATCCTTCAAGATGATATTTAATCCTAAATAGATTTCATACCTTTTTTTTTTAATCTATAAAGCAGTGTATTATGTAACTGGCAAAAATCAACAGCATTAAAAGGAGCTCACAGAATTATAAAGAAGGTTTACATTTTCACTCCAAATGGAGGATTTAATCCCATTTTAAAATAAATTGTAAGGAAGATACCTATATTTCATCACTCAGCTTTATTAATATTTTACTAGACAGGTTTCTCCTTGTTCAAAAAACAAGTCATGTGTGCTGAAGTACATCTTTATATCCATGAAAGGCTCTGGTGGTGTGCCATAAATTCATCATGTGCCTTTAGGAATACTTCTTTATAAACTATTTCAGAGTAATTGCCCATTATTAATAATGATGATTCCTTTTTACTATTGTGGCAGTAGCAGTGAAACTAAGTGTCTGCTTGTGGTTTTCATTAGTGTCTGTGTACTTCTGTGGCCCCTGTTATCTTGTGACTTAAATCTGATGAACGGAAGTGTGCTTGGAGCCTCACAATACTATCTGTATTAAAAACAGGGAAGAGGTGCCAGGAGTTGAATTATTTTGCCCATTAAATCCCAGAGAGACACGAGAATCAAGCCAGTTTTCTGAAATGTCAGGCTATAACCACAGGGTTGTCTTTCTTTACAAAGATGCAGTCGTCATCTCCATAGAGGTGGATTGTTTGTGCCTTAATCATTTGAGCACATGCCTACAAGCCACGCCATGCCTCTAGCACCAATCCTGCTGTTTCATGCTTTGTACAGTGTATAATGCATGGAGATTGCTACGAGTTTGTGAGCAGCTGAAGCTCATTTAGTAAAATATTACCCAATTTGTTCTGATTGTACCCAGTTTTTATCTCTGCCCTTTTCTGTATTGCTTGTTTTACTCGTTGGGCTCCTGACAATAGCCACGGTTGGAGCAATCTTGGGCCTTTTCTAAATAGGGGTGGCTTTAACAGACTGCAGCAGGCTCTTCTCCCTTCTCTGACTTGCAGAGACTCCTGTTCCCAGTACATCTTCTTCCCTCTGGTCTGGAACTGGTTATACAGCTGGTCTGCTCCCAGGGGATTCCCCTGGAGAGTAAATCCTCAGGTAGTTTCCTGAGACAACAGTTGTGCCACTCTTACATAGCACACAGGTGTGAATGGCTCTGTGTGTGCTGTAAAGCTCTGGAAAATCAAGATATGTCTTTTGGCACCTTTTTATGCTCAGAGGTGTTGTCTTATATCAGGAGAGAAAAATCATACATTTTCATGTTTCTGACTGCTTGGCTGCTCAAAGTAGTTAAATTGGCTTTCCTCAGACAGCAGATGAGACTGGAAATGTTGAGGATTTGGAGGTGTCATGTGGATCCGTCCACAGCCTGGATTCTGTTTTCAGGTAGAACTGAAGTAGAATTGAGTTAGAACGAGCAGGGTAGCTCATTTACAATGCTGTGTGTTCAAGTCTCTGCCACACGTGAATGAGAAAAAGATAACACCTTGTCTTTAGAGGTTCACTTTGGATGGTTTTTATCATGGCCACACTTGGACTTTCTGCTGAAATAAATAAAATAGGAAGTGCAAATTAGCGACTCATTAAAAAAACATACGATGTTAACTTACAACTATAAACAGCAGAGGGGTGAATAATGTACTTCAGAACTTTCACAGAAGATTCACAAAGTCTACTGAAAGATACAGTATTCCACATTTCCTTTGTGGAAAATAAATACGTTTCTATGTATCAATACTCCTATCTAGCTTGATTCAGTGAGGCAATATTGATATAATAAAATGGTTCCATTTACATCAAACGAGGCCCTTTGGAATCTCACAATAAGAGATAGAGTTCTTGTTCTTCCAAATGCCAGACAAACAGTAGCACATCAGGGCATAGTACAAATAATGCTCTCTGACACTTAAATCCATTCAATAAAATATTGTACATCAAAAAGTCTACATACGTTGCATTCCCTGAATAATACCGTGCTCACAAAATTGTTTCCAAACTCTGAGGTGAGCAGAGTGATGCATGCACAGATCATGGGTACAATATTGCTTTTAATATGCAAAATCCCCTTCTCTTCCATGCCAAGTGTGTATAAGAGTGCTGTGAAATTGGAAGGAGAGCGATTACCATACCAATAGTTCAGGAAGTTGGTTTTTTATGTGCACTGTTAGGGATGTGCCATTAAAATTCCTCCTCTTCTGTTTCTTTTTTTTTTATCATTTCACAGGCAATTTGGTGTGTTGTACCTGTTCCTTATCACAGGTGTGTTAAAGAGGCAAAACTTACTGTAGCCCAGGAATAAAACCGGGAAAAGGGTCAGAATAGGACAGTAGAAACAATTCCATGGTTAAAGTCACATTGCAGATGTATATACACAGTTCCACCTAGGATTTGTGGCTAATGTAATTCTTTATTGGAAGGCTTTGACCTTGTTACGGATTCTTGGCAGCTTTCCCCCACTCTATTCATTACTAATGCAAGCTGTCAATCACTTTAGTTCTGCTTTGACATAGATTGTGGCTCATAGGAGTTAGCTCTGTCATTCTTTTTATTTCTTTCATCTTTACTATCCTTTTTTATGGTCTTTAAAGCTGGAAATATAAAAGGGTTATATGTATATGAAAAGATCTGTTTCAGTAACTCTTTCAACCTTGTTATAAACAGTCTTTGATTAAAACAGTTGCTTTTGAACACAGTGAAATGAGAATGTGGCTTTTTACATACAACATCTTGTAAATTAGCCTCCCCCTAAAAATAAATCAGAACTCCTATTTGTATTACAGTGTTCAGGATTGATACAGGCAGATCAGCTGCCACATCCTGAATAACATATTGGAGAGGTTTTCCCTTTCCACATGTTTTGACATGAGAACACCATCATAAGTGATGTCTTACTATGTGTGCTAATGTTAGCTGAAGTAACAAATCCACACCTGATTTCATCTCATTGACCTGGCTGCTGATTAATATTTTAAAAGGGCTCGATACACGTTTTCAGTTCCTGTGTCAACCCAATCTTTGAAAATTTAGATTTGAATCTTACCAGCCTGATGATAAATAATTTAATACTAACCAATGGAAAAGCAGTGAACAAATCATTCAGAGCAATCTTTTTCTTTAAAAGGCAATCTAATGGCAGTCATATAAAAATCTGAAGATATAGATATGAACAATTCATTATAAAAAAATGGCAGCTCCTTTTCAAATTAGAAGAGAACATTACTTCCTGATAATGGGGTAAGAATAGAAGAGAAATAAAACTTCGTTATTGAACAGTTATGGTATTAAATTCTGACACTAAATATTAATCTGCTAGGTGCCGCTCTATTATTATTATCTGCTAGAGTAACAAAGCAGCCTTTTTTGAACATTTACACAGAATTCAGCGAGCCCAGTCACTCCTAGTAATGCCCCTCAGGTTCACAGGTCTTCAGCAGAAACAGACTCTGGAGGAGAGATCAAGCTAGCTTCTGCAAAGCTGAAGCTGGTTGCTTCCTCTGTATCTTCTCTCAAAGTGTAGTGAGTGGGAGAACAACAATATCCCCCCAGGAGTGAACGTTACCATCTACTCTGGTAGATGCCATGCTGTGGTTGTAGCGCACAAAAGTCTTACTCAGAGCTGGGTGCCCACGTCTCAGTGCCCTATGCAGTCAGAGTCTTTGTTCTGAGGCATTTGCATTTTAAATAGACAAGCCAGATTAAAGATAGGCAGCATAGTCTCTCTTTTACTCAGCAGGAACCAATGCACAGACATACTTTCTTGAGCACAAAGCAAAATTTGTCCATGACCCTATCCAGTGCCTCAACAGGAAGATCAACCACTCTGTCAAGTTTGTAGTCACTTTTCCAGCCCAGGGCTTCCCCTTTCCAGATTTCACTGGTTGAATTTTCCCTAAAAATAGGCCTGTGCATTAAAGAAACCTTTGTAGAGTGCTGCTTCTTGTGGAAATACATTGCCAGCATTGATATACTGTTGACTAACTGGTCAGTTCCCATCTACAATTTCCCACTGCCCAGCAGCACTCTGCTTTCTCAAAGTTTACATTTTGATTTCTGGGTAAAGCAATGGAACAAGTGGCCAATTCATCATTACCCTAAAAAGGAAGGGTTGGAATGAATAAACCTATTGTTGGAGGGAACTGTCTATTTGCCAAATTCTCTTCACAGCAATTAACATGACTACATCTAATTGGTGAAAAATTCAGGGAGATAGCAAGGGACTTGTTAGGAATTTTTGTTCCTTGTTGAGTTTTACTGCAGTGGTCTGAATTATACAACTTTTTTTTTTTTACATATGTATTTACAGGTTAAAAAGTATATTAATTTTCTTATTAGAGCTTAATGAGTTTGAGTATTTCACATTATCTTTCTTGTAACTACCAGGTTTAGTCTTGGAAATATTTATTACAACAGTAAAGTAAATGACGTGTTGAAAATAATATAATACTCTAGATGACAACAATAACAACAAAAAATGCCTAAGCTGCACGTTGGGCCTTCAGTTCTCTAGGCGGCCTAATAACTCAGACATAATAATGCCGTGTCTGCTTTAATTTGCTTTGGAAAAGAAATAACCCATGAGTTAAAAGCCAGACAAGCTGCATGGAGACATTTAAATCTAGGCAGATCAACCATGCCGGTGAACTGCAGGGAAAGAAACATGGGGGGTGTGGGGTGAACTTGATGCAGTTCCTCACCAGGAGCCACCCGCAGCCACACACCCGCAGCTCGCAGCTGCTCTGCAGTTAATCTTGAGCTCAACAAGTGCTGAAGACTGCTATCGGGTACTGGTTATACTGGTGTTTGTCCCCTCCTTCAAGGCATTTCTCGTGTTATACTTTGTGCCCATACTGGGCACGATGATGCTGCCGAGCAGCGAGGGACAGGGGAAGTGCCATGTGCTGTAAAAGCAGAAGATGGGAAAGAGGTGAAGGTGCTGCAGAAGAGCTTCCTTCCAAATTGCTTCCAAACGTGCAGGTCTCTTCTGTCTGCTTCGTTGATTGATAGCAGGGAGGAGACCAGCTTGCCAATCTGCAGGCAACTGGAGGCATTACCATGGTTCTCTTCCCACTTACAGTGTGGGTATCACTCCAGTGTCACTCATCTCCACGGCACAGGAGAAGCTACTTTGGAGAGGGGTAAGCAGATGCTGATCCATCTGGCCTGACTCATGGGGACCCTTGCTGCTGAGCCACGTGTGTATTTTTCCTCCCAGATAGCAGACCCGTGGCCAGGGCTGTGGGTCAGGGCAGAGCACATCTGACAGCTCTGCAGGATTCAGCTCAAGCATTGAGCACAGGACTTGGAAAACGGGGAGAACAGAATTAAAAGGGGGATGAAACTGATGTTTCCATTAACTGTAGAGAGGCTTCATACTTAGAGAATGTGAGAGGCCTGCGCTGAGTATGAGGATGACTGTAATACCTCTGATGTTTGCTTTGTGTGTTTGGATTGCAAGCTCTTTGGCCCAAGGACTGTCTCTCATCATGTATTTACACAGATCCCAGCACAGCGGGTCACTGGTCTCAGTAGGGGCCTCCAATCTCAAGTGATAATAACGAACTGGCTTTCTTCTAAGTGTTATTTACCCAAACAATACTGTGTTCCATTGTGCGGCATTGTTTTTATTAATTTTTATTTTTCTGTTCAAATGAAATAAAAACATTGTCCATCCAAACACTGCCGAACAATATGAGTGCTCATCTCCTGCTGGGAAATAAAAATTCAAGAGTTTCAAATACCAGTGCTTCCTGCCCCCTTTAGTCACTTTGAGGACTTGTGTCTGATGATAAAATGCTTTAAATCCATTTTAAACCTTGTCCAGCCTGGCATTCCTTGTCTGGATCTTAGCAACACAACAAAGATTGCTTTGAAAGTCTCTTAGAGAGGCAACCCTCAGTTCATGTAGTTGATACTTATGTGAAGAAGTCCAATTTATAACAGCTGCCTGAATGCACATTTACAGAATCTATCCCAGCACTTTTTAAAAACATGCAATTTAACTCTAAAGCTGAAGAAGTCTTCAGGAAGAGTGCAAACCAACCTGTTCTTTTGAACTGAAAGATACATTTTATTTAAGGACAAAAAAAAAAATAACCCGGGGAAGGGAAGCCAGAATCTCTCCACTAAACTCATTTTATTAGCAGCAAAGATTTTTTTTTCCATGCACTTGTATGTGAAAGGTCGCATATTTGCTTCCCTTGTGCTGAATAGCATTATTAGAAGTTGATTGTGCATGTAGCTGTGTGCAAGATCTCTCTTAGTATGGAGAGATGCTAGGAAAAGCATTTTGGGTCTTATCTGATTGTTTTGCAAAGCATACAAATGTTTCTACTTTAAAATGGAGATCAACAATGATGCCTTTAGCATGAAACCACCCAATGTAGCCAAGGCATAATTTTATTATCCCAGATGAAAGACAAATATGACCTCATTGTGTTTTGTATGAAAAATATTATTTTGAGTCTGTCTGGCTCCTGCAAGCTTGCTGAGCTGTGCTATTCAGTAATGTTTGGCATATGATAACTTTTTCTGAGGCTGGTGTGCAGAAAGAAAGAAATACGGCCAGGTTGGAGCTGACATCTATTTCCATGGTTTTATTCTTGCTCTTTGAGTTCTTTGTCAGACAGTTGCAGTCTGCTACAGTACAAGTCCAGTTGTTTTGTGTAAGTGCATCCCGGCTACAGCGTCAGTTCTCTTCCAGAGTGCTGAAAGACGTAGGTTGTGTTTAAAGGCTAGAAAGGTCTGGCCTTAGCTGCTGGGACACTCGCTTTTCCTTCTTTGATCTGTTATAAGAGGTGTTATTCTTTAAATCAGTTACCTTAATGAGAGCAAACTTCCCAGCACTTGACAACAGAGCATTTTCTTAGGCAGGTCTGCACAGATGCATGAGCAGCACCCCCTTCCCATCCTCCTGTATGGGGTTTGCTTGGGCTCCAGGCAAGGATCTTTGTCACTGCAGGAGGCTGGTGCAGGTTTGTATGTCCTGCTGCAAAGGTGCATTAACTCTCTGCAGGTCCAGCACGTGCCAGGCAGCCGTATGCCCCTGCCCTGAGCTCTTGGAGAGGCTGCTGAGGGTTAAACATCTTCGCAGCCAGCTCTCTGCTAGGGTTGTGGGAACTGGAGTTTCCAGCAAGGATTGTCATGTTCACTTCCATTTGGGGCTGAAAAGAGAAAATAGAAGTGGAACAGGTGAAGCTCACAGATTTGGGAGGAAAAAGTAATTTCTAAATTACAACATCATTATTCTGATAATTCTATAAATAACATTTTTTCCCCAAGGCTAATGTTTCATTTTGGTATTTTAGAATGTAATTGCCATGTTTGCCTCCTCAGTTTGGGAATCCTTGATTTATTTTTTTTTTTCTATTTTTCTCTTGTTCCTTCTTCTTGGGAACAATCATAATAATGTAGGAAAACTTGGTTTTCATATGCTTTTAGTGTTTTCCAAATAGAAAATTTAAGACCAAATTTACAAGGTACTGAATTGAAAGGCAAACTCCCTTGCAAACACATTCTCTTTTTCTCCACTGTTCTGTTTCCCTGTTTACTGTAAAAAAAGGAAGTGAAAAGTTCTTTCTTGAGCTTCACTGAACAGGGGGGATACAGAAAGGAAAACAAGTGCATGTATTATTAAAAAATAGTAATAACAGTAAATACAAAGTGTAAGATCCATTTTTCAATTCAGCCATGTTTGGTTTTCCTTAAAACTTTTGGTAATGTCCATATTTTTAAAAGCATCTGTTCTCTTGACTTACCTGTTACTTCCAGTTGAATTTTTTTAAGTAGCTCTATTTGAGTCAATTGAGTGAAGAGCCCCTAGAAGAAGGAAAAGAAAAAAAAAAAAAGTATATGCATTTAATGAGCAACAAAGTTAGTGATCTGTAGCAATTACCCAAGTGAGTAATTCTGTTTCATTAATGCACCCTAAAGCACCAAGCTGTTTTGTCAATGGGCACTGCAGGGCCGTTGCAATGCTCAAAGAGACAGTTACGTTACCCACCGTGGTGTAAGGGATAGCTTTACCAACAAGGAGGGAGAGAGGAAGTATCTTAGCACAAGAAGAAAATTAAAGACCATCTATTACTGTCACGGAAGCCAATGGCAATACTCGCAGAGACTCTAGCAGAGCAGGGTCACACATCAGTTTTTTCTGGCTTTTCCAACTTCCAGTTTCTTGATTACTGTGTTTTTTTAAGAGAGCATTTTGATGCACATAGCATCTCAGATTGAAAGGGGAAGGAGGGCAGGTGCTTGGCTTACTTGAATCCTTCTCGAAGGAAAGCAGAAAAGCAGACAGCAGAAACAAAGGCAAAGCTCTGTTATAACTTCTAGGCATCTCTAGATCACTCGATACGGGACACACACAGCATATAATATATTAAGGTGAAGTATTGAATATCCATAAAGGAGTACTAGCAAATGGTGTCAATTTTCAAACACTTTGCTTTGTCAGCTTCACAAATTTAAAATCAATCATCAAAAAGTCTCTGTATAGATCAGCTGAGGACATAAAACCTTATGGTTATCTCCCTGACAAAAAAAAAAAGAAGTCGAAATTATAGATGAGTTGATAAAGACTCAGATTGGCAGAATCCTGTAGTGCTAAAAACTGGGGTCGTCCAGCCTCTAAGTTTAGAAGTAAATTCTGAGGAAAAACAATGACGTCCAGTGCATTGCTAATAAATACATCTTGGAGGACAGTCGAACACGTAGAAAAGGAGATTTCACAGAGAGGTTTACTTTCAGCATGAATGCCGTTTTCTCACAGCATTATCATAAACATGAGAGAAAAAACAGCTATAAATAAAAAATTCTTGGGCAGTCCCTGGAGACTTGTCAAAAATGTGTAGTTTTTGTATGCTGCAGTGTAGAAGTATTCATTAAAATTAATCTTTAAAATGCCGTGTCCAATGTTAGTTGCCTGGTGTCCTTCCTTTGATCATAAATTATAAATGAACCGGCAAAAAAAATGAAGACACTGCGATTCCATTAATGAATTATTTAAGTGTGATTGTTAGTTTTCGCAATCATTGGGCTAATAAGCTCGGGTTTGTAACGCTGAAATGTTTCTCGTTTGAGGGTGATGATGGTGGCAATGTTAGTAACACCACGGGTCAGTGTGTCCCACGAAGCATAAACCCAGCCCGCTCTTTTGGTGGCTACGCAGTGGCGCGGCCACCGGAGCTTTGGTTGGGTCTGTGCTGCGGGAGAGGGAGTTGACACTGAGGAACCAGTGTGAACAGGGTTCTCTGGGCGGTTCCGCCCGAGGCAACGCTTCGCAGAAGGCGAGCGGCAAACTGACACGCGAGGATCTTCTCCCTGCAGCAGCCTGCCGGTGCCGGTGGCACACGCGGCCGGCTTGGCCCATTCCAGCGGCGGCTCTGGGAGCTCCAGCGAGTCCGAGAGCAGTTCTGAGTCCGACTCTGACAGCGAGAGCAGCTCCAGTGACAGCGAGTGCAACGAGGAGTCGCGCAGTGCCACCCCGGAGGTAAGGCCGCGCGCGCAGCTCCTCCCCAGTCGGGGCTCGCAGGAGGGAGTGTGGGAGGGAGCGCAATCCTGCTCCCCGTTGGGGAAGTGTTGGGAGTTCTGTGCTGTTTGATGCTGTTGACTTTTTTTTTTCTCATTTACAGTTTGATGTGTATGACCCACATACTCGTTCTAGCTCTTGGAAGAATCTTTCTGGCCTACATTGGAATTGCTTTAAAGAAATATTTAGATTTTTGCCAGTAGCTAGAGAAGATTTTATTGACACAGTATTCCACTGGGACTGAGGAAAGGCAACATGACAAAACTATGTCTGTAGGGACCAGCTAAACTTTTTAGTTGTATTAAATTTCTCCAGGGCCACATTGTAAACCAGATAAGGAAGCCTAATTAACCATAAATACTCCATAAATACTCCCGTAAAACTAGCAGTCACCACTAGTTGACTGAAATAAAAGGGTACATTAAAAACATTCTCATTTAAAGGGAAAAGCATTGCTTCTGTCTGAGATTTGTTCCTTGTTGTTCTTCAAACTGCAGCCTGAACCTCCCTCAACAAACAAATGGCAGCTGGATAAATGGCTAAATAAAGTGAACCCCCACAACAAGACCATCATCAACAATCAAAATGAGCCTCACAGCGAGACCAGCTCCCAGGCCCAGAGCAACCAGCAGGCCGAAGGGCCAAACAAAGGAAAGCTCAACAGCAGCCTGCCCCCAGCCGATTCCAAAGACCGGGCGATCCTTAGTCCCATTCGAGAGAAAGGCAAACCACGGGTTGCCCAGAAAACCCCAGAGGCAAAAAGCTCCAAGCAGAAGTCACCAGCTCATAATGAGCCAACTCCACAAAGGACTACTGGGAAAAAACAACCCAAAAAGGTAGAAAGGACTTCCAGTGTAGAAGAGTATAACTGGCCCAAACCAAATAATACCAGCAACACTCCCAAAGAAAAAGACACACAGGAACCCTCTGAGCAGCCAAAGGTTCGAACTAAAGCAGCAGTTGGGAAGACTGCTCCAAGGAAAGAACCACGAACTAGCACGGGTCTCACTTCAGAGAAGAAAAAGTACAGAGGCCCCAGCAAAATTGTCCCTAAGTCCCGGGAATTCATTGAAACGGATTCGTCTACTTCTGACTCCAATACAGACCAGGAGGAAAGCTTGCAGGCTAAGGTGTTGCCAGCTTGCACAGGGTCTGGCAATGGCGTCAAAGTGAAGGACTCTGGCAGTAACATCCTCAGCGTAAGTAGTTTAACTAGCAATGGCAGCAACACGTCCATTGACCAGACCAGCAATGACTTGGAGGAGCAGCTCTTTTCTCCTATTCCAATCGTACAAAATGAACTTCTGTCCCCACTGAGAGAATATGAAGAACTCAAATCTCTGTGGGTGAAAATAGACCTTAGTTTACTCTCTAGGATACCTGGGCAAGAGCCTTTTGAGACCACATCTGTGAAAAGTGAACCGAGAGAGGCAAATGTGAAACACAGACGACCATCTCGAGAGTCCCCTACCCCAGCAACTGAAAAACCATCCACAAAATCCAAAAGGAAACACAAGGTAAGTTGTTTTCACAGAATTTCTATGCATCCTCAAGCTCAGGACCTCAGTCAGAGGTTTCTCACCACACCTGCAGCAGGGCTGTAAGGAGGCATCATATCACTGAGGCTATACTGGTTTTACAAAGGACAGACATTTACCAGTGCATTGCAAATTAACATCAAAAACACCAGCTGAAAAAAAATCAATGAACAATGTATTTTTTTCTGAGATTTGTCTTACAAGCTTTTTCACTATATTTGCTCAACCATTAATTTCCAGTGCTGTATAATCTGCAGGAAGATTCCCAATGATGAGTCCATATAACTACGGGGTTCAAACGTACTCAGAAAATGTGACTCCTATTTGGAAGGCAGGTTTTATTGTCTGCAGAATTAAGGCATTTTCACCACTGGCTTAAACAGGCATAGCTTCATTAAAGTCAATGGAATGGTGCTCGCTTATGCTCCTGGTGAATTTAGTCTTTATACTGTTTTGTTGTATAAACAAATGTGATACATAGAAATATCATTTGCTTAACTAGCTGCTTTCTCTACACAGCTACATGAAAAAGCAAATATATTTTGACTTAAGGCGTTATGTTTTATCATGTGTTTTATGTTATTTATGCCCAAGGGTATCCTATCTTGTGAGATATGACAGTGCACTTCAAACTAAATGTGTTTTCAGAAAAGAAGCTGAAGTTTTATATGATAAATGAATTTTTGTAGTCAGTTTTTTCAGCTGAAATGGTTGTGCTCTATTCTGTCTGTGAGAAGTGATAATAGCTTGGGGTTTTTTACCCCAAATTTCATAAATCATTGTGAATGTGACTTCAGCTGTCTGTTCTAGTGGACTTCTTGAAATTCTGAGTTTGAGCAGTCCAATGGTATGAGAGAGTTAATATAAGACAAAGACAGACAATACCAGGCAGACGCAGGGTCTGCACCCCTGCCTACATGAGTCACTGCACTGGCTCCTTCCCTGTTGAATTAAGTGGAAATAATCACATGAGTAAACTCAGCAGGTTTTTATTCAATTTATATTCTAGCTGTACACTAAAGGCAGAGATATAAGAAGGAAGGAGAAAAGAAAGAGGAAAGGGATGTATAAATGTCCATGCTCATGTGTATGTAAAAGTACACCAAGATGTGTATTATATTAAAAAAAAAAATCTTTCTCAGTAACTTAGTGGAGTGTCAATATGACAGAGAAGGATTCTTGGCTAAAACACAGACATTGTATTGGCATCTAAACTGAGGGCTCCCAGGAAAAAAAAAAGGGGGGGGGGTTGGGGGTGGGATTACATGAATTTTGAACATCTTAATTTCATTACCTGGGACTTTGAATCTAAAAGTAACAAGATGAGGAACCTCACTCTGAGACTGTACAAGTGTAAGCTACGCTCTGAAAGAGCCTGTTCAGTCGCTTTATCATTGTTCATGGCTATCCAAGGGAAAACAAACCAATTAGGATGACTTGAGGCTATATCAACAGTTAAAATGGGGTAGGGAGAGCCTGATTTGTGCTTCTAAATCATGCTATTCAAAGATTTATTTTAGCCATCTACTAGTGGGCTTGAAGGCTGATAGGAAGGTTTCAGTGACAGAGTAGTGATCAGCTTTGCTTGTATCATCATAGTTCAGGCACAAAAGTCATGCATCAGGGAATCTTTCAAAGCAAGTTTTAAACCAGCTATCGCTGTTAATGACTACCTCAGCTCAGTCCTGCAGTCTTTTAGTCCTGCGAGGAATACTTACTCAGGGAAGCTTTCCCATCAACTTCCATTAAGGCAATGAGTAAAAGCTATTTACTTGAGTAAGATTTGGTCCTATCAAGTCATTCCATCTGAATTATTAATTAAATTCCTGTACACTACAGAAGATAACTACAGCACATAAGGCATTCTGCTTCTTAATTATCTGGCTGTGTCACTTGTTATGTAACTTAGTGTCACATGTTTGGAGCATGTTTAGCCCTGATTTCAGGTGACTTTCACTTCTGTTAGACCGGTATTTTTAACTGCTGCTACTGTAAAGGAAATACACTGAGATTCATGAGCTCCTCTCAGTGACAGGTGAAATTGTTCATAGATGCTGGATCTTTCAAGCTCTTCCTTTTTTGTTAAGCAGACGGAAAGCCTGGATACCTTTGTTGAAAGCAAGAAGCAGCGCCTGGAGGACCCTTCAGCTTCATGCCTGCTCCCACCTTGTATCTCTCCAATACCAAATCACAGATTAACCAGCACTAAAGAGTAAGTTCTTTTTTGTCATGTAACATTCATGAGGGGTTTCACAGTACTACAGATGTCTTTGCTCTAGAGCCAGATGGGCTTTGCAGCCCCTAAGTGACCCAGCATTGGTACTCCCATCCATCAAGAAGAGGATCCACCTGGTTTTGGATGAGATTCATTCATCCTTATGATGAACTACAGGAATTCAGAGTGCCACCACAGTCCTGGTATAGTCTTCTACCCCAGTGCTGCAACCTTTCAGTATTCATTCTTGTCCCCATCATCCTTAACCTCTACGGCCGGAGAATCCTCCTCCAAGTGGGCTTTATTTGATTGCCTGGAATTTATTTTTTCAAACCGGTTTCCTAAGAGACAATTCTCAATTTTATTGAATGAAATAGTGGCTTTGTCATTCACTTCAGCGACTTTTATTCTTTATCTCTGTATACAGCAGTGCCAGGAGTGACCATCCTAATATGTTTCGGACATAAGTGATTTGTATTTCAGCAGACATAGAGTCAAATAGTTTGTGCCTTTCAGGGTGTCTTTGAGAGATGGCTATAATGCTTGAGCAAACATGCGCCACGTAAATAATGATTCTGATTAGTATAATCACAAGATTAACATTCTATAAATAACCAAAGAGTCCAATTCCTTTCTGTCATCAATTTTGTGCTTTTGCAATTCTGAGATGAGGCACTTCTTTCCGCTTCACACTAGGACGAGCAAAGAATCAAACCTGCCATGTGTTTCTGAAAACAATTTGATTATAGTGCTATTTAAATTTAGATAAAGTACAAAAATAATTTATGAAATAGCACTCAAATTTTAAAATCCATAAAGAAGGTTGAGCATAATTTTATTTATACTGGTGTAATTACAGAGTAAATTCAGTCCTTGAACTAACCCCTCATTCCACCACTGAGAAAATCAGAGCTGGAGTCTGGAAAAGGCAGATGAGTTGGAAGTTACAATGTGATCTGTAACATGTTGCACATTTGATAAACATCATGATGGGCATTGTCTGATTGTCATTGCTAGAAATACAATAAGCAGAGATACACTGCAGAGGGAATCAAGGATTATTCATCCCCAACACCTCCACAATCCATTAAAAAAATCTTTCTGTTCTTGTTGCCAGCAAGCCCTAAGGATCCACCCCCAACCCGATGTTTCTTAATTTGAGCTTGTTTTCCAGGTCATTAATTTGATTCCTCGCAGCTTTCAAGCCTTTGGTATTCTCTGTTAAAATATAATTGTGTCCATCGATAGTTATTTCCATATGCTACCTTTTCCTCTCTCTGCCTCAAGTTTTGAAACCAAATTTTCTGACTTCTTTACTACTGCAGTGATTGAGACCTGGATCACACTGCATTTGTTATTAGTGTCTTCTGAGTTCACTTGAAACAAATGCAATATTGTTTGATAATTCAGGTCTTCCAACTCCCAGAGACCTGCAGCTGAATATAGATCAATGTATTTCCCAAAAGACTGAGGAACTGGCTGAACTGTGTGACGACAAATTTCTGGAGAGCCCCAGATTGTTTTTAAGCAGTCAGGAGTGGTTCTGTTCTCCAGAGGGTTAAGTAGAGTATTAAGGGGAGGCAGAAGAAAGGGGAAGCTGAAAGTACACGGTTCGAGGGCTTGCGGGAAAATAACACTTCAGTGGTAAAAGGCTGAAATACAGGCTTTGCCATTTGCTCCTTTATTCCCTAAGGTTCTACATTTTCTTTCAGAACTCCTAAGTCTCCGCATAAGGGCTTTGAGAAATGAGGGTGGTTCAGCTACAGGTGTGATGATGATGTTCATCCATCAAGAAGGTGTTACCTCCCATGGTGGATGGTGTCACTCAGGAGGAACCTTATGTGTCATCCATTAGAACTTGATCCCTATGCTAACAAGCCAAGTTCCCCAAGGCAGACTTCAGAAACTTCCACTGAGCTTTTTTATAGATGCAAGAGTGTTTTGGCAGAAAGACCATGATCACTGGGCCAAAATTTGGAGGCACTCAGGAGCCTGGAGGAATGGGTGAAAGACAGGCCACACCTGTGCTTTGCACCTCCCCTGGCTGCCTATCTATGCTTCGGGCATTTGAATACATTTCTCTCATATTTCCCTAAATATATGGGCTCAATAGAGCAAGCAAAGATGCATAATTAATTTTTAAAGGATTATAAGTCTAACAGGGACAATTGTATGCTTAATTTCCACAAGTTTCTATGACTACATGGACAATTTGAGCGTAGAAATTTCAAATAGTCAGTTGTGAACTTAAAAGCCATTTGCTCAACCAACAAACTGGTTTGTATTGTGTAGTCAATGCATAAGCAACTAGTTATCTCTCTGTTCCTTTCTTCACACACTGCGGGGCTGATGCCTTTTCCTATATCTGATGTGACTCTTAAAATATAATTACTCAAGCTATTGCTACTATATTTTCCTTGTTTCTGATGTTTCATAGCAAATGAAGGAATAGATGATACTGTTTTGTCCAAGTAATTAATACTAATATCTTGAAACACTGCTGTGAGGCTGGATTTTTGTCACATCAGCTGCCCACTTTGCAACAGAGAATTGTTTATGTATTTACTTGCTTGCCAGAGCAGTTTTAATTTAAGCATTAATTGTACGAGCTGCTGAATACGATTTATATCTGAATACAGGATTGGTAGACCCAGTCCAGGCAGAGCACTATTTGACAACATTCGGCAGTTAGTAACTCCACAAAGAGTTATTTGCTGATGCAAACTGTGAGTTTGAATTTCAAACTAGACCCACGCCAGTGAAACACACCCACTGTCTTAACAGGCATGCTACCAGTCTGTCTGAGGCACACATTTCAGCCTGGTTTTTAAGATTTCCTGTTCCCTTTTGTTTGACCTTTAGTTCAAGATGCACTTGTACTTGGCAACGTACATTAGCTGATCCCTTGAGTAGTCACAACAGCGTTCATTGGGGTTCAGTGGGGTTCCTTCACGGCAGAGGCAGCCTTCTCCATCTATGACAATGACTCCAGCTTCATTCAGTTGCTGCCATATGGTCCAAGCTAATGCAGGAGTGACCTTTCCCTGCTAACCCCCTGCAGAAAATCAGATACACCGTCAATGTGCAGCATTTCATTGTGGACAGGGAGAGGAGAGGCAAAGGAAAGGCAAGTGATTGGTATAGACAATGGCTTTGTCTCACTAACGGGCCAGAGATACCACTGCATACCATGAGGAGTGGATAAAAAAAGGGCAGAGAAAGGCAGATTGAAATCTGAGAGTAGATGGAAATCGTCTCTCCTTCACACACTCATCTCTTGTTGCCTGCTTGGTTGCTTTCTGCCCAAAAAGAAACCAGGCTGAAAAAAAAAAAGCAGATGGGGAGCCTTCTCATTCCTTCATAATTGGCCTTTTCAGACAGAAAGATTAAACCCTGCAGCCACAAGATCATCAGTTCTGCTTGTATTTTTTCCTTGCACTTTTATTGTGTTTCTCCCTAGATTTTAAATATAGTTTAACTAACAATCATGTCAGCAAATTAAACCATTAAGTCTTGGTAATTATTGCTATAAATTCATTCAAAATTAGTGATTACTGCAATCAAAGACCAGTTTCTTAGCCCATTAACAGCCCAAAGCAAAGTGACAATCTGGTTAACTGCTGGTAACAACCTATTTCATGGAGGTTATTGTTAACACAAATGCTTTGGCATAAATCTGAGGGAGGTAACGTTGCTAAGTAAATTATCAGCTTAATTCCTGCAAAAACTCATAGGATTAAGTGGGCAACAAGGAAAAAAAGAAAGAAAAAAAAAAAACCCCAACAACAAAAACAACCACCACAAAAAACCCCAAACAGACAAAATTCTATCCATAAAGTATTGTTGTATTTTTTTTTAATTTGAGTTACATAGAAAAAAATGTCCTCGAGTGTATTTTTCTTTGTGGTTGTCTTCCCACCAACAGAATGACTTGTGTGTGAGAGCTGAGTAGCTGCATCTATATCTTAGTTAGCTCCATCTTATATTTGAGCCCAAGGATGAAGTGAACTGGTGAAGTTTTAAGTAGTGAAGTTTTAACCGTGGTACTTAACAACCTTCTTAATTTTTCTTGTACTACTCTTTTATACCATCCAGCTCTGTGTAGCAGCTGAGGAATGTTCCTTCGATTGCTTTATATATGCCTTAAATTTCCCCATGCAGTGGTAGACTCCGTGCAAGCAGCAGAGCCCTGCATTAGTCCTGGAAGGAGGATGGATGTGCTGAGCGAACCTCACTAGCGGTGCAGGGTCAGATCCTAAAGGAGACTTGGCCAGTGGCTCACGTTCAGTTTTTCTTCAGCCAGTTTTGAGATAGATCTGCCAGACTCGGTTGCTCTTCCCTTTGCAAAGCTGTAGCAGGGAGAAAGAAGAGCTCTGCACATGCATGGAGAACCACTTCACTCTGTGCTCCCACCCATATATGCATGGTCGTGGTTGCCTGTGTGGGACACTCATGTAGGTTCTGCTCCTGGGTATTTCGGGATTTCATTAACTGTCTGCTTTGCCTCTGTACAATCCAGTAACACACACATGCTTTCCTGGGGCGGTGCTTACCCGCCTTTGGAAAACTTTCCTCTGGAAAAAGTTCAGAGTATTGTTGTGCTATAGCTATGGTAACTTGTCTGAGTTCCAAAACGCTCCTTGGGGGTGAGAAAGCTAACAGATGGGGCTTTGAGGGAGAACTTTTTGGAGGACATGTTGCAGGACTACATGTGCATAAAATCAGTCTTCCTGAAGAGCTGCCAGGCTCGTTCAACCTGTTTGCTTTCCTTTGATCTTCTTCAGGCCCATGTGTTTTCTGAGCAGGGCAGCATCCATACCTGTCCTACTGTAAGGCAATATGAATTCTGGACTTGTTTGATTTATTCAGTCTGAAGATCTTTAATATCAGAGTTTCAAATCAGAAGTATTTTTAACTCTGCTTCAGTCAAATTAGTTTTGAACAGAAGAGCTATAAAACCTGAAACGTGGGGAGTTTGTTTGATTTGTTGATTTCACTCTGTGATTTCACAGATAGGCTAGAATATTTTGGTGTCACCAGAGGTCCAAAGTAGGGGAATGACCAAAGCAGGTGTAGATATTGTTGGTGAAACTGCAAAAGAGGTCAGACTGGAATGAGAACTCCAGAATAAGGCTTACCTTCTCCTCTTTCCCTGGTTACTTTAAGGCAAAGTAGATCTATAGTTTCTGACACTGACTGAAAGTGGCTGGGAACAAAGCATAAATTCTTGTTGACTTAATTTGTTATTGAAATTTTAGTCAATAATCATGAAAAGTAAACGATTGTGTAGTGCAATATTAGATGTCTAACAAAAGATTAAAATTCAGGTTATCTTCATTGACTGAACTAGGACAGTACCTAAAATAAAAATCTATGAGCAGATTAACATGTTAAACAGTCAGTGGGATGTTGGGTTTTGGTTTTTTTCTTTTTCAATGGATTTGAGGGAAGAAAGATCTACCAGGTTTTTTCAGTTTTACTGTGTATCACAGCTGCCATATCTAGCCAGCTAACAATTTCTGTACATAAAACAGACAATAGATTATCATATTACTTGAGCTTTCATGTCAAAAACACATTCATTTTCTGAATCATGTTCAATTCATCACCCAGTATTTGCTCAAGGGCTTTTGCCAGCTACAATGTATCATTTTAATATAGTGTTGAACATTGGTTTTATTCTAGAGGTCAAATAATTATTATCTTCTGATTGTTATGGTTATCATTTTGTAGTTGTCACAATGTTTTTTTTGTTCACATGCCATGTGCTATTATTTTTTTTTGCATAGGTTGCTTATGTGGGCCCTAATCCACCTCTTAAAAAGATGCTTAATGTTAAACACATAAATAGACATACTTGGTGTCAAAGGATCTAACCCCATGCATAAAAGTTTCCAGCACTTTGCTGAGTCAGAACCTCTATGACCTCTCAAATGAAGACTGACTCAAATTAGCATTTAAATTGGGTGCAATTTGTACTAATGCACTGGAAGTTGTCCTCCAAAGCAGGAGGTTCCTGCAGCCATTGAAAAGGCAGAAGTAGCTCTTCTGTTTTCACTGCCTGTCCCCTTTTGACTTGGCTCTGAGGGCATGGGGCCTGCAGGATGTAGTTGAGGGTAGAGTTGGCTTCTCAGTAAATACAATCTAAAGCTTTGTGCTGTGAAGGATTAACCAAGGTTCTTCAAATGTAACTGCGTATTATCTGTGTCCCAGGAGCAGCAGTAACTCGGTGAAGAAGGTGACAAAGAAAAGAGAAGAGAAGCTGTTCCCTCCTCCATTATCCCCCCTCTTGGACGAGCCTGTGCACCGGCGGCACAGCAGTGACAACAGCTCCTTCAGCCAAGAGACCAACATCACAAACATCTCTCAGACCAGCAGCTCTTCCTCCTCTGTTTCTAAACACAGAAAGAATGAAAATAAATCCTCTTCTAACCCCAAAGGAATCTGTGTAAGTAACTGACCTCAGTTGCTGGAAATGCACAAGATAAAATAAAATTAATTTAGCTTTGTTTTGTTTGTTTGGTTTTTACCCCAGTATCTATTTTTAAATGCTTATGTAGCCCGACTCAAGAGCAGCAAGGAGTGGCTCTTTGCAGAGCTGGGCATAAGCAACTCTTGCAAGTTCCATTTTTAGGTCAGTATTAGGCATCCACTTGGCACTGGGCGTATCACCCCCTGAAACACCCAGCCCCTGGGCCTCAGAGGAGAGCCTTTGCAGCCACCAACTAGCTGCAGTTAGTCCTTAACTCTGTGGTTACAACACACATGTTTTGAAAATTCAAGAATTTTGATGTATCAAAAAACTACCTGTCCATAGTACACTCAACATGGAAGTATCCTCTTTCAGGTGTGCAGGCTTCCAGCAGTAAGCTTTATATACACCTAATCTCCACAAATTACATATATAGGCTTTTAGATACTGTGTGAGTAATGGGTTTTCAGAAAAAAAAAAGAAAACACATCATTCTGTTAGGGCCATCTCCTCATCAAAGGTTTCCACATAGACAATTCTTTCTTGCTTGCTTTTCACCAGATCCTGATGTTTTCTTACTGAAAATATATGAAAAAAGAGCCCAAACTAGAAGTTGCATAGCAAATTCACTAAAAAAAAGTAACATTTCACATCAGTTTGTTGTGCTTTTTTAGGTTACACAGGGAAACTTCAGGGTTTTGGCCCATTTTAGAAAATAGTCCTCCCTCTAGAGTTTCAAACATATCATTTAATATCAGACTGTATCTTAGTATCACTGTCAAAATTAAAAGACAAGAAGGAAATTCTGCCACAGAAAAGGACACGCATAGCCCCATTTTTCACAGTTCGCTGCTTTGTGAGCGGTTTTTACCCTGCACTGTAATAGTAAAACTCACAAGTTGCATTGGATGGTAGGTGACAAATCACTTCACCTTATTCATTCATCCCTGTTGCTTTCTGATATCACTGTGTCACTTCAAGCTGCGAGAGTAATGCACGCGCCTTCAACTGAAATCAATGCCAAAATGAACTGCATATGTCAGCAAATAAACAATGCTATGTAAACAGCAGGACCACTTCCTCTCACTCCCAGCAGCTCTAGTCAGTTTGATCCTTGGTTTATCTGTTACCCTGATACACGAAATACTTGTCTTCTAAAACATGTTAGACTTCTTTCCCTAGTTCGTTGGCTCACCTGTAATTTAGTTTAGCTAGCTGAGGACCTGGATTGCAAGTTGCAATTGCCTGATTTAAATGCTTGTTGTGCTTCTGGTTTTAATCAATGCAAAGTCACAGCTCCTGACTTCTGCATTCCATTCTTCTCTGTGTTCTTTGTAGCAAGAGTGAGGAAACTGTTCCATGCTGAAATCCGAGCAGACTTTTCAGCCACCTTACAGTTAGCTAATAATAACAGAGAAAAAAAGGCCACATTACTGTGATACACCTTGAATAAAGTGGAATTTACATCCAGGCCTTGTGCATTAGATTTCCCCACCCTTGCTTTAACCAGTGTCTCTAGTCAGTAACTGTGGTATCCAGGCTGACTTCACCTAAGAGTGTAAGTTAATGAGTTCAGATGAGGCATCAGAGCTACAATCATGTTGCCTAATTAATCTAATAAGCTTAAAGGGTGGAAGGGTGGTTTTGTGAGGTAACCTGGATGTAGGTGGGTATATATGAGTGCTACTTTGTGCGTTAGCCTTTGGGGGGCAAGGATGTGAGCATTTAAATTGTTGGAAGGTGTTTGTTTACACTATGAGGAGTTAATAACTGTCCTTTTTTTTTTTTTTTTTAGGAGGAAGAATCTCACAATACACCAACAGCCAACACTCTTCTTGACACCAGCCATCTAGAGACAGACATCTGGTCTGCAATGCCAACACTTTCCAATGGGAATTCTGAGCCCAGAAGACCCAAAATAACATTTGATGATGTGTAAGTATTGTTGGATCTCTGTGCTAGCTGCATGTTACATAGTTGGGATTTTCATGCAAGCAGAGCACCTGGTGAAAGAGGGTATCTTTGATTATACCTCTGGCGTTGGGCACCTGTGTGGATAGTGCTGCACAAAGGCACATACAGTTTTAATCTTTACAAATGAACCGTTGTCACTGATTAATGAAGACTCTGTTGATAAATGTTTTCAGATCATGAATGTTGGTTCACGGTAATTCTTCTTCATTTTTTCATTCTAGCTCCTCTAATGGAAACTTCTTTTACTTAATTAGTTTAAAATATTTTCCCTTTTCCCCTGTTCAGCACATGTTAATGGGTCCTTTGGGTGGCCAGTTTCTACAGCTAGTTATTTTACATTCTGGTCACCCATCATATCTTTGCATACAGCAGCTTCAGGTTAGTATCAGGTTAAGATTTAAAGAGATAAATGGACGTATATGTTGAAATTGTTCTAGAAGCAGTCAGCAGTTTTCTCAAACAATGTTTGTACAACTGTATGAAAACAAGGACTCGAAATAATTTATTTTGTCTCTTTAGGCTTCACAATGCAGATTACTACATGCAAGAGGCTAAGAAGCTAAAGCATAAAGCAGATGCATTGGTAGGTTATTACTGGGGGGGGTGGGGCTTTTTCCGCTATGTAGACATTATAAAGATCTACATTCTGAATGTCATCTAAAGCCTCCGATACCAAGAGAAACTCTGCTGTTGACTAAAGTATACTTCAGCTTGTACTCCATAAACACACTGTCCACAAGTCAGGCCCTCAGCACCATTCCTAGCCTTTAACAATTTATTCCCATAAAAATAAGCTCCTTACAATAACTGGTAACTCTTCTGAGGAGGAGCAACAGTCATGTGTTTTATGAAGGATCTAATTTCGTGAAAGATGATGCGTTATTTGAAATTTTATTTTCCTATTCACTTTGAGCCTAAAACTGCAGTGTTGAAGTAATCCATAACAGAAAGTTAAGAAAAGCAAATCACCCTCCACCCCATTATCATGTGGTAAAGCTGTTTGATATTTGATATTTCCAATCCAGTGGTTTAAAACTTGCAACAATTGATTTTTTTTAAATAGTACATTAATTTTTATTGCATGCTTTTAGGCTGGTAAATAAAGATTCAACATGCCCTTCCCAAAAAATCTTGCAATGAGGTAGTTCAATGCTGGGAAAACTTTTTCCCTCATTTTACCCCAGGCGAAATTCCAGTGAGATTGACCTAATTTTGCAAAGTGTTTTGATTTTGATAAAAACACGCAATCTGACAGACTATACTGTCATAGTTTGTTCAATCCAAGCTCTTGCTAACACTGAAGTATTTGCTTTGTAGATAGGAACTCTGCTCCTGCACTCTACATAGAGTGCAGAACAGCAGCTCATTTAGGTAGGCTCAGTGGAACTTGACTCTTATTTATGTAAACTAAGATGGTTAAAATGGTGTGTGGCCATGCGCTTTGCCCCTCAAAATTACAACTGAAAACCAGCCAGGTGATTATCACCTGGCACTTTATTATTTGCGGGGCTTTTGCGTGAATATTATCATTCCGCATCAGAGACTTTGTGCTTGGAAAGAAGTGTTTGTCAAAAAAAACCCAGCAAACCCCAAATAATCACATGCTGTGTTTTTAAAATAACAAAACAAAAAAGGAAAAGGCTTTCCATTTTATCTCAGCCACGGGTGAGCTGAAGGATAGCTGACATGTCAATCTGCCTTCTTCAGCTCTCCAGGCTCCCTTTTGACTTGGGGCATAGTGTTACCAAGTGTGTTTTCTGTGGGAGGTGGGCTCAGGATTTTGGCAACCTGCCGTGACTGTCAGTAAGTTAGCAGTTGTCCCCTCCTGACCTGCCCATTTACAGAGGTGGCCTGCACTGATTCCTGCAGCCCAGCTCAGCAGAGCGTGTTCAGCCAGAGCCCTGACATCTGCACACAGGAAAGGCTGGCAGCAGCAGACTGACAACACCTCCCACAGCTGATTGACCTTTAAAGAAAATACACATGGTTCTGGCACAGGACTGCCTGCTCCATGCGGGCAAATGCTTACAGGCTCAGGCTGCTGATGATCTCAACATGCTCTGTCAATCCACTTCCCTCCACAGCCTGATTCACTCAGTAAGTGTTGACCTGTCTCCTGTCCTCTTACCTTTGACTATGCCTTGCAGAATCAGAGGGGTTTCTCAAGCAGAACTAAGAGGAGCAGGCACAGCACATCATGCTGCTGCCTGCAGGCAGGTCTTGCCTGTCGCATGCAGTTTGACACCCTGAGTGCTCTTATGGGAATGTGAGGCCATCCGCTACGACACAACTTGTTGGCAAACGTAAATACCCATGAACAAAGTATCTGCTTTTCTTTTCTGCTATTTAGGTCTCAACCTTTTTTTTTTTTTTTTTTTTCCCCACCCAATACAGCTGCACACAAATTATCTCCGTGTAACACATTTGCTGTGCAATCCCATAGTGTTAGTTGTCCTATGGAAACAATTGCTTCTGGTTACTCGGTGCTGACATGACAAAGCACGCACAGCATTGAAAGATGTGTTGCAGTGGCTAGAAAGATACTGCGTGTGACCTCAAAATGTGTCAGCAAATGTTAATGAGATTTGTGGCAATGCTGTTCCTGAGCTTGTACAGGAAACAGATTCCTGGTGAAGGGCAGAGCATTTTGTGTCTTGTGGGAGTGACCCCAGTGAAACCTATCCTTGTCTGGGGCAGCAGTAAGGAATCAACTCATTTGGATGGCCTGCTGCAGTGGCAACCGACTGTACCGTATGGAAGAGATCTTGGAAACCTCACTTTGTTCTCGGCTCGGCTGAGCTGTGTTGAGCTGGAGTAATTCCACCTACTCCACTAGAGTCAGCGGGGAGCAAAAGGCAGGACCAGATCCCATTTCTGGCTCAAACCATGTGTCTGTACTAAATCTGCTTGCAGCCAGATTGCGTTTTTTGTTACACCACAAAAAGTCATCTTTGAAAGACTTGAAGCAAAGAATTTGAATACGCTGAGAATGGCCATTGGAATAGAGAGAAAACATTTAGAAATACTTGCCCTTTTGTGATCGTGCAGGTAATACCTATCAAGTATACAAAAGCTTTGTACATAATCAATGCACGAGAGCAGAACTTGAAATTAAAGGTATGCAGAGGGAACTAGTTACAAGGATTGCTTAGAAGTGGCCACAAAGGCAAATATACTGTTACCTTGAACCAGTACTAAAGGTTCTGCTTAATGTGTTGTTAGGATAGGCTTCCGTTTTGTGAATGGAAAACATATGCAGATGCATCAAAAACATTTTGATAGAGACATACAAAGAAATTTTTTAATTATTCAAAGTATATTGGATCTCTTATATAAAATGCCACATTAGTAGAATTCTTACATCCAGCTATCAAAAATTGAAAATGTTAAATACTGTTATAAAATACTTACTATAAAAATGTCATCTATAATATTCATTACACATAAAAAAAGAAATCAGTATGTCTAAGTCAGTTTAATCACAACCATTATGAGGGCTAAAACCTTTTACAATAAAATCCTAGTAAAATAAAATATTTAGCAGTGCTATATTTTCTCCTTTCTTTTTTTTTTTTTTCCTGCTCTTTCAGTTGCAACATAAGTGAGAAGATTTATTTATTTTTTTTGGTCAACAGTGAACACAGAATGTGAATTCTGACAAATGGCACGGAGTTGTTCCTTAACCCTTGCATAGTGACATTCAAACTTACTTCATATTTCAAGGAGCAATATGGATGTGCTCAAACATGCTTAGTGTCCCTTGTTGCCTGTGTAAACCCATGCATGGCAGTGGACATGCCCTGACTTTCCTCCGTGGAGCCTCTGGCCATATACTGCCGGAAAAGATGTTGGTAAAAGCCTAGATCCTGCTTTAATTACCCTATGAATTCATTCTTAACTACCAGCCTCGCCTCGCTTTCATCCTAATGCTAGTGTTGCTTCATATTATGATCTATCTACCTAGACATTAAGGCTGAAGGATTTTCTTGACGGTGTCATTCCCCTTTCAGCTGGAGAAGTTCGGCAAAGCGGTGAATTATGCTGATGCTGCCCTCTCCTTCATCGAGTGCGGGAACGCTATGGAGCGAGATCCATTAGAAGCTAAATCTCCATACACCATGTACTCAGAGACTGTGGAACTCATCAGGTTAATGTCCTTTCTGTGATCATTTTCATAATCTCATTTCAGTCATAATTAGAACCTGCTATGTTTTAAAAAATACCATTTCGACGTATTAATGATTTGTCCAAGGCATCTTCATCTCAGAAGTCATCATAATTAGTTCTTGCCATTTTATTAATGTCATGGAAAATTTATAATTGATGGACACTGCTTTTATAAATTATCCCCTTTAGAGGTTATAATGTGAGTGTTATAATTTGCAATATTCATAAAATTAAAATTGAAATGTAGTGGGTGGAAGTAAAGTATAGTAATTTCACTGTTTGGCAATGACACTTGTCTTTTAAAAGGTGTAGTTTTATAATTCAAAACATTAAAGCGAGTCTATCAGGATTTCTATTACAAACCCTGTTTTCAGAGGTTTATAACTGTTAAAAAAAAAAAAAAAAAGCTGAAACCTGACGCATAAGATCATAGCCAAAGAGGAAGCTTTCCGCATGTATTGTATTAAAAAAAGTATATTTTTTACTGTTAAAGTAATATGAACCAGCTGAATGAGTTTTAATGCAGTTTTGTAGACTCGTAGGGTAGAATATGGATGAGAAAACCTTTAGTTACTAATAAAGTGTCTGAATTATTATTGTAAAAGCTGCTGCTGCTCCCTGTAGCTGTTTCATGGTGTTGGCTCCATAGAAATAATGGTCTCCTGAGTAACCAAGGGCTTATTTGCTTTACTTGTGCAAATTATCAAAGTGAAATCAAGCAGGATTAAATTTACCTGTAAGTAGAACAACTGTGATGCACCTTCGCTTTCCCCAGCGTACGGTGGGAATATCACCATTAACGTCAGGGTAATTACTGGAAGTTTACACAAGAGAAAGAAAAGGAGGCAAATCAGACCTAAATGTTTGGGTTTTAATACGACAAAGGTGGTTGCTGTTAACGTGCAAGATTTTAACATGCCAGATTAGGCACTGTCAAAAAAAGCGCACGTTTTACATTTTGATTAAGTAGGTATTTACATAATAAAATGTATCAAATCTTAAGAAGCTCTTACTCTTAGGTAAATAATATGCCTGTTAAATATTTAAAAGCGTGCTTTTACGTTCTACAGTTCATAAAGAGAAGAAGAAGATCTAAAGAGATTACTCAACAAAAAAATTATGTTCATTCAACACTTAACAATCCAAGTGAAGCCCTTGATAGCAGAGGACTTCAGAAAAGGAGGCTGCACTGTGCTGAAACTCTTCCTGCACTCTGACAGTGGACAGTTCAGTACTTTGTGTCCTGAACCACACAACTACAGGAAATACTCTTTTAAGAAGGGAGTGCTTCTTCATAAGAGCTCACATTTAGTTTTATTTTTTCAGAAGACCACACAGAGCAGTTGAAAATGTTGTTCTCAGTCTAGCAGTCTGTCTGTCCTATAAGCATAGTCCTGCTGCAGGCTACACGATAGATAGACCTTGGCATGGAACAGCATCTGAACTGGTTTTGGCTATGGAAGAATCCGGAGGACTCTCTTATAGTAGATTTCCAGTTTCTAAATAGCTAAAGTCAGGTGAGATTAATTCCACATCTACCATCAAAGGCAGGGTTTAATTTACCAACTGTTGTATGCAGCATCTTGTAGGCAGACTGTGAGAGACTGATTTGCCCATTTAATTGCTGCCAGTGGTCAGATGTGGAGAAAAGTTGATTGCCCAGGTGAGCAGGCTGGTGCAGGTTCAGGAAACTCCAGGGACAAATACACAATTCTTGTGGGCTACAGTGGATGCTGAATGTAAACACACCAAGTATGTGGCTGTGCACACACACTCTCAGTGTGGCTCCTAATGTTAACATACCCTGTGAGATAGGAAATAGAGAGAGATCTTTCTCACTTTTACTACTCTGTTCATCAGAGGCACCATTCTGGCTTTTGCATTTGCCGTGTCTGCCCCGAGCGTCTGCATCAGACGCCCGTTTGTGAAAGCAGGTGAAGCATCAGAGAGTTTGGGAATATCAGAGATCTGACTGTCAAAGGTGTCTTAAGTTAATGGTAATGCTAAAATCCCTAAAGGAACACTGAAAATCCCAAAGAACAATATCTTTGTGTTTGCTCAGTCTCATTCAGTATGGCTGGAACAAGACCAAAGAGCAGGTGAGACAGGACGTGGAGGAAGCACATCAGGTGGTGTGCTACAAGCTGGGTGGTGGGAGGAAGGCAGAGCGAGAGCCGCCCTGCCTGCCTGCACTCCATTACCTCCTTGTAAATGAGAACTCATCAAGACTGCCTGGGTACCTTAAAACTTTCTTACGCAACACTGAACCCTATTACTTATTCTAACACAAGTACCTGTGAAATTGCATTAGGGCTCAGAACAATGATTTTATGCGATGAATTGATTTTCAAGAGACTAAATGCATGGAATGGAGTGTGCTCAGTTAAAGAAAAAAAAGAAAAAAAAGAAAAGAGAGAGAGGAGGTAGGAGTACTCAGTCTTTGATCATCCAAATGCTGGACAGCAGCAATTAAATAGAGAGGGAAGACCAAGTACACAAGACTCATGAATTAATGGACCCAAGAATTTAAAAGGCTGTGAACATGACCTTTCCTGTATTTATAACTGTTTTCTGTATAAAATCACAGAATCACAGAATGGTGGGGGTCGGAAGGGACCTCTGGAGATCATCTAAGTCCAACCTTCCTGCTAAAGCAGGATCACCTAGAGCAGGTTGCACAGGAACATGTCCAGGTGGGTTTTGAAGTTCTCCAGAGCAGGAGACTCCACCACCTCTCTGGGTAGCCTGTTCCAGTACTCCAGCACCCTTACAGTAAAGAAGATTTTCCTTATGTTTAGGTGGAACTTAGTTTCCTTATGTTTAGGTGTTCCTCTTTGTGCCCGTTGCACCTTGTCCTGTCACTGGGCACGACTGCAAAGAGACTGGCCCCATCCTCTTGACACCCACCCTTTAGATATTGATAAGCATTGATAAGATCCCTTCTCAGCCTTCCCTTCCCCAGCCTGAACAGCTGCAGGGCTCTCAGCCTTTTCTTGGAAGATAAATGTTCCAGTCCCCCATCGTATCTGTAGCTCTCTGCTGGACTCTCTCCAGTAGTTCCCTGGCTCCCATTGACTGAAGAGCCCAGAACTCGACACAGTACTCCAGATGTGGTCTCACTAGGGCAAAGCAGTAAAAAAAAAGCTTTGAAAGCTTTGAAGAAGCATTTATAAGAAGGATTTTGAAGGTATTAGCCAAGCCCAAAGTATTATATATAAAATCTTATTATATATTACTCTACAGTACATATAGGGCAAAGATCTTATGCTTCTGTCCAACATTCATCACAAATGTTTGCAGGACTCTGCCTACACAGCTGGATATAATATGAATATGCCCAAGAGCAGTTCACCTCATTGGCACACCAAATGGGTTGGTGATTTACTTCAGCCCTTCAGAATTTAAGTGGCACTTTCTGTGGAATTTTACATTGATCTCCTCGTTACAGAGCAACGTGACCATTAACTATTGCAGTATATATATGTGGTGTTATTTTTCAGTATTCCTGGAGCATCTTAACTCTCCATTTCTTCTTTCCTCATCTTTCTGACAAGGTATGCACTGAGACTCAAGAATTTCACAGGCTCTTCTGCCACGGAAGGGGACAAGAAATTAGCAGTTTTATGGTAAGTCCCATTGCGACAATAAGAGAAGCAGCTAAAATCTTAAGGAGGACTTTAAAAGTGCTGAATTACTTAAGCAGCTTACAGAAGATCATTATTCTTGTTTTCCATTAAACTATTAAAGGATAACTAATGGATTTCTTCAGCAGCTGACTAAACATTTATTCTTCTAATTTATACTCTTATCAAGATGGGATTGTAATGCTTTTGACCACCTTTTTTTTTTTTTCTTTCTCCATTTGCTTATGTCTCAAAATCTAACCTTAGAACAGAAACTGCAAAATATAGGTCAGCTTTTTTTTTTTTTAACAGTTTATAGGTTTCATTAAGCAATGGAATTAACATAATCCTTTCCTAATTACCACAGCTACCGATGCTTATCACTTCTCTACTTGAGAATGTTTAAACTAAAGAAGGACCATGCTATGAAGTACTCCAGATCTCTGATGGAATATTTTAAGGTAATCTTTATTCTGTTTAATGTATTGATATGAAATGAAATGAAAGTCATACCAGCACTGAGAGCTCTCACAAATAAAACTGCATGACTTAAAAGTCCCACATTTAACCTCTCCCCTGGGAAATGCAGGCAGGATGGCTGCCAGGGAGTGGGGACAGAAGTGATTTGGGGGATTTTTGGATTAGTCACTTGATTCAAAGAACCATACTCAGTAAGTCTACTAAAATAACATTATTCTCAACACCATGTAATGTTTATGCAAGTTTCTGTAGAGGAAACTGATTCTCTCAAGATTTCAATGTGCAAGTGATTATGAACTGACCCCCAGTGAACCATAATAAAGCAATTATTTAGGCTATAGTTAGTTAAATTTAGATTTTAAGTTTGGTGAGATTTGCTGATGATTACTGCAGACTCAGAGATTTCTCCTTTTATTTCTGTGGAACTTCAGATTGCCTTATCTACATCTTGAAAGTTTGCCTTTACCTTGAATCGAGTGGAGATCAGCTGGTTGTCATGACTCGGTGATGGTTTCCTTTACCTTGTCAAATGCTGTTTACTCAGTGTAAGAATGACAAGTCCTCACCATTACTAAATTAAGAGAGAAACAGAATCTTTCTTCAGCTCTGCCAAGGTTTTGATATTTTACTGGTTAATGCTGTTTGAAGCATACATTAATTCTTGTACCTTATTACTACATATTATTCTATAATTATGTAATTATACTGGTTTGTCAGCCCATCAGTCTTTTTTTGTTGTTTTTTTTTCAGCCTCTGTGAATTTTTCCAGGCTTTGACATATTAGTACTGCAAACGAGTAAAACACTGCAGTTTTAATATTTTCAAGTAAATGGTGATAAAATGATCCTTCTGCTGTAGAACTCCAGTAGTATCACGCTAGCAACCACCACTGTCCTAACTTACCTGGTGTCCTCTGTGTGTGTATCTCTGTAACTTCAGTGGTGTTACTGCTGATCTTCTACTTAAACTGGGGCTCTCTTGAAATCATTAGGAGCGCTTCTGTTGTACTCATGGAGTTTTCAGCCAGGGATTTGCACAACAAATGAAATTTGAACTAGATACATTTATAGCCTCAGCATTCTCATGTAATGTATTCCATCCACTTCAGATTTTATCCAGGATAAATGTAGATGTGTCTCAAAAAAAAGGTTATTAGAAAAATCATTTGATACACTTTTTTTTCTGCAGAAAGTAATGATTTCTTAAAAAAAAAAAAAAGAAGAAGAAGAATGGGGTAGGGGGAGTCTCTCCTCCCTTAAAGCCACTTTACTGTCTCTAGCTGTGCAAATAGGTACAACCAAGAACATATTACTACACACAGCATGTGACTATTTTACTGCATCCGCACAGAGAAAACGTATTCTAATGTAAATGAAAGTAAGAGGAAAAAAATTAAAATGTAACAAAGTAGACAAATCAGCAATGCTGGTTTTAGGCATCCAGTTGAAGCTGAGTATTTCAGCTAATGTTACTGTGTGTATGCTGTGGGCACTGTAACTCATTTGCTGATATGTTTGAGTGTATAGAGATTATATGTTCAGGATCTTTCTACAGTAAAGGCATAGGAGGAGAAAAGAAAAGAATGGGAGCTATTAACTACATATTAGTTTTGTACTGCTGCACAATGTTCTTTGTGTTCACTAGTGAGAATCTGTAATACAAATGAAATAGATTAGCTGTTTGAATAGAGTGGTTATTCAAAATTTTGCACAGTTTTAGCTGTGAAAAGCAGCCTACTGTTTGCAGCAGAGATGGGGAGGAATTTTTTTGCAGAATTGTTTTTCATATTTTTCCTCTCAAATGCCACTTTTTCCAAATTGAAACCATTTGTGGACAGAACTGGTTCCGATTAATTTCCAATTAAAAGTTTCAAATTGATACTTCTGACATTTTGAAACAGAAAATTACCATTTAATCATAGAAGTAGTTAGAGACAACTTCAGTTGAGTCAATTCAAAATATAACTAAGATGACAATTTTTTAAAGTTGCAATCAAACTTTTTCAGATGGGCAAAAGTGATCCATTTCACCTAAAAGTTTGAGGAAGAATTCCCTGTTTTGAAAATGCGTTGTCAGTGGTCAGTGGCAAAAATATTTCAAATATTTTCATTGTCAAATAGCTATCTCCAGTCGAGATCTAGTCTTAATCTTGACAGATCTAGTATTTGTCTCCAGATACTCTCGGGAACAGTCCTCAGACAGTCAAAACTAACATCAAAGCTGCTTTTTCATCCCTGAAGACTTTCCAGGAAAGTTTAGGATCTCCCTCTTACTTACATATGAGTGGGTGGCAAAAATGTACGCTACATATGTTCTGTACTGAAAACACTCCATTTTCATGCTCACATCTTTAATAAAACACAGTGGCGTGTTGTATAGGAACATACAGGCAAGGCCAGTATCATGGCTTGGGCAGTGTTTTCTGTTTTGGTCAATAACGTTTGGCAAGTTTAGCTGTGTTTTAAAAGTCAAGGGTAAGATTTTGCTCCCAGAGTCAGCTGCGTGACCTTTGGCCATGCCTTGGGTGCTCTGTGCTCCTCCAAATCTCTGTGCCTCACATGCAAAATAGCAATTACAGTAACCAGTTGAATCTTGTAATAATGACAATAATACTTTGCAGAGAACTTGTAAAATTTGGTTGAATTTTCACTGTGCATGCTGACTTCTTTGGAAGGGAGCTTAGAGTGATTGTTTTCAGAGAGCACACATAGACAGCTTCAGCCCTGATATTGCTTTTTATGGGAACTAAGTAAGATACCACCCAGCCTGAGAAAGACTGGAAAAATCTGGGCTTTATTGTTGCTGGGCAATCTCTTTGTACAGGGTTGTACAAGGTGCTACACAGACGTGAAAGGCAGAATGAGTAAGCAGGTAAGGAAAGTCATTTTGTGCAAATAAAATACATAAAAACAAGGGCATTCAAGCAGATCCTTACTAGAAGTTTTATTTCTACTGCTATCTGAATCCCAAGACACCTTCCTTAGCAACTTGGGAGGGATTAATTTCATTAAGGCATCTACCCAAATTCTTTTTGTTTCTTATTAAAAAATTGCAGGTCCCCCTAAAGATAAGAAGTCATTTGCACTCAGAAGAGCTTCCTTTGTAGAATAAGTTTCAGTGGTAATTAAACCACTTCTTCGTGAGCTACATCTGCTTTTACTGGAACTTTCCTGTATTCCCTCTTTCATCAAGTGACTTCAAGCTACTGGTTGGAACCTACCAATCATCCACCAGCCATTTAATTATGGGACTGATGTGCAGAGCTGTTCTGCTACATGCACTGTAGCTCTTGCAATGAAAACAGGGAGTGTTGAGCTTTGTGTCATCAGTATTCATGTAGTTGCATCACCTTTATTTACATTTTGGTTTTGTACTTACAGAACTCTTCAAAAGCCTCACAGGCCCCCTCACCTTGGGGCGGCAATGGAAAGTGAGTATTTTCTGCTAAATACTTCTGTCTGGGAGCAAGTGGTTCCAAGGAGGGGGGTGGGGTGTATTTTAATGCCTCTAAAGGCAAAAGACAGGGCATGAGTCAGTGGTTTGGGAGCTATGGGTATGTTTCTAGTGTGTCACAGGTAGAAAATGTTCTTCTGGGCTACAGAGCTGATCTTACTGCTGCCTTGGGCTTGTGGGGGTGAGGGGCTCACACTGGGCTAAATCAGCTACCCATGTGAGACATCTAGTGTGGGTGGAAGGAAGAGCTGAAACACAGCTTCGTCTTTGTGCAAAGCCCCTTTATGTCTAAAATCAGCCATGGTGGGTCTGTGCTGAATTCTTTTGACAGTTTGCTTCTCAAGTCAAGTGAAGGCCATAAAAATATCTATTAGCTAGCAAGTACCATGTCATTTCAGGATGCCAAAGTAAAGTTAACCTTCACTGCAACGATTTTTCAATGATTCGTTCAGTAATGAAAGACCAATTAATATTTCATTGATATATGGGAAGTGCAGTTTAATAAAACTGAAGGCATAATAGTGGTGAAAATGTGAAGGCATTTAGTCAGCCAATTATCAGTGGCTTTCTATTAACGTTAAAACACCCTCGCCCCAGATACGAAGTCAGGGTAATGCAGTTACGATCTGCTGTTCAGTGAAGGTGCATGGCTGCTGCAGTCTTCCCTTTATCTTGCAATTTCTATTGTCACTTCACACATTTCTCCTGCTCCTTTCTCCTGGCCATGCATACAGATACAAGCAAAACAAAGGAGAAGGTCTTTGCTTTCCTTCTTTACTTGTGTAGACTGAATCCTAGGGGGAAATTACTGTTGTTAGTGGTCTCTTTCTGGTGATTCCTTAGAAGAAATGACTCTTAGACACTCCAAGGAAACAAAGTAATAAAACTGTAGAAGGGGTTGAAGTTTAGCACAGAGAGAATAGAAGTTTTCAAACAGACTTTGTTCTGAATCAGTGCAAAACCAGAAATTCAAACATTTTGCTTGAACAAAAAATATTGTCTTAGTTGATTCAAAATATTTTGGGGGGGTATATATATATATACATGTATGTTGGTGTGTGTATATACACACACACCAAACACGTTCAAATATTTTGAATACATGTGTGTGTATAGATATTTAAGTATAGATTGTAACACAAACTGAAGTGATGAAATACAAGATCACTTTAAATAAAAACCAGATATTTTAACATTGGAAAAGCAATTACTAAATTAAATTATTCAATATGTGCCAGTTTTTCAAGGCATTTAAATGTCAGTGAAACCTTGTGTTGCAATAAAAATATAGTAAGGTTTACATAAAAATTTAGTGCCGAAATAGACCACTGGAGCATTACACCTCTTTTGTTCCTTAAGAAGTGGCTTACGCCTAAAAATTTCATGGAGCAGAAATTATCCTTTCATTCCTGTCCCCTATGAAGTGTGTGCTCCGCAGGTGAGGACATCTTCCTTGCTATTGAAAGGAGCTGATGAGGTGCCCAGGGTTTAGAATCGGTGGGTTTCAACTGGAGGAGTAAATTCTTGTCCAGCCACAAGATAGGCAGCAGGAACCCAGCATTCAGGTCAGCATCATTTCTAACATAACACCCAGCTGATCGGTCTCTTCCCACTAACTTTGGAGATCAGGAATTAAAGCTCTGAAAGTGCACATCTCTGTCTTTTATTCAGAGAAGAAAGCACTTGACATGTAAGAATAACTGAATATGACAAGGCCTTGTTGTAACTGTGTTGTTATAACACCTGTGACCCAACGCACAAAGAACGTAGTCCACGCTCAGGTCTTCTGTCCTCTCTGTCTGGAGTCTCAGAAGAAAAGCTCTCCAGCTGGGTCAGAGTTGCCATGTATCTCAGGTGTCTCCCAGTGGCCTCAAGGATTGTCAGTGGCCTGGTGCTGCCACTGGCAGCATGTGCTTAGCCTTCCCCAGGGCTACTTGCTCTACAGTTTCCTCTTACTCCCCTACAAATTTGGACCAGATGGGAAGAGAAGTTGCACACCACGAGGACAGACCAAACACCATCAGAGTGTAGCACCACTGGAGACAGATCAGCAGCCTGGTTCAGAATGAGGAGACAGCAGGATATTCTTAAATCTCTTTTCTGAACAAAGCAAAACTTACCCATTACTGTGAAGTGCAGTCTGCTCAGGATCTCAAACCATCAAAAATCTCAGCTTGGCTTACTGGAATTTCTGGCCACTTTTTTCTGAAAGGGTTGTGAACATCTAGAAAGTTGGCCTAAGTTCCAGGCTGGCAACGAAACAAATTTTCCCTGGTTTCATTACAGAAATGTTTCCCACCTCTAGTGGCAGAAAGTAGAAAATAGAGAGATTTAATAGACTCACCACAGTAATAATGGCTGTGCACAACAGGGTAAATCCAATGAACAATGTGCTTTATTTGGCAGAAGTGCGTCAGCTTGTTGTAAGTGGCTCTAACAAAATACTCCTGCTATCCTCAGATACTTATGATTTTTAACTGCTCCCAGACCTCATCTAGTATAGTTCAGCTCTTCTGTGCATTAAAGACACTGTGGCATGTCAAGTAACCAGGATGTTTTGAGATTTAAAACTAAAACATTTGTGCTGTAGGATATGCTTAAGCTATAACACATAAGCTGTGTAAAAAGCTACTAGCTGCTGACTTAATGCGGTCTCTAGCTCCAGAAAAAAGAATGTCTCACAGGAACCCGTTGTTGAGCACAGGTAATAAATAGCAGGGCACTGCTTGAAAATCTAGAGCAAACACTGTTGCCATGAATGCCTTTGAGCCCAAGGCTGTGCCGTGGTGTCAGTCTGTCCTGCAGCACCTGCAGGCTATCAGCACAGCTTCACGTTCAGCACCATTGCTGGTGGCTTGTAAAGTCAAGAGAAGGAGCTTTTCTGTCCCGGGGTTTGGATCAGGGCCATAATGAGTCTGAGTGAGCTTGATGCTGTTGCACAGCATGAGGCATCAGTGGCTGCCTGTCAGGAGAAGGGTTGCAACATCCCCATCCGGAGAACTGGTGCCTTTGCTTCATGCAGAGAGTGCCGGGAGCGCCTCAGCTCTGTGTTGCAAATATATTCCACAGCAAATTGAATGCATTTGTTTAGGTAAGTGGTTCCAAATGGGGGCCAAGAGAAGAGATTTTTGGAACCCTTAATCGTATTGACTGAAAGGAATTCATCACGGAAACGTGGAGGGGTGACTCGCACGACTGGAGTGCTGCAGGGGATGGTTATAAACTCTTCCGAAGGGATATGCAAGGAAAGAAAGGTGCTGGGGTGACCCTCCATGTAAAGGGAGTGTTTTGGCTGTCTCGAGCTTAGTGATGGTGACAATAGGGTTGAGTGTTTATGGGTAAGAATCGGGGGGGGGGGACCGAGAAGGCTGATATCATGGTGGGAGTCTGTTACAGACCACCCAGTCAGGATGAAGAGATAGACAACATGTTATATAAGCAGCTGGTGTAAGTCTCACGGTCACTGCCACTTGTTCGCATGGGAGACTTCAATTTGCCACAGGTCTGCTGGAAACACAACACAGCAGAGAGGAAACAGTCCAGGAGGTTGCTGGAGTATGTGGAGCATACATAGCTGGTGAGAAAGCCAACTAGGGAAGGCTCCATGCTAGACCTGTTGTTCACAAGCAGAGGACTTGTGGGTGGTGTGAAGGCTGGAGACTGTCTTGGCCACAGAGATCATGAAATGGTAGAGTTTTTGATTCTTGGTGAAGCAAGGAGGGAGTCAGTAGAATTGCCACCTTGGACTTCCAGAAGGCGGACATTGACCTGTTTAAGAGCCTGGAGTTCCTTGGGAGACAGTCCTAAAAGGCAGAGTTGTCCAGGAAGGATGGACATTCTTCAAGAAGGAAATCTTAAAGGTGCATGAGCAGGCTGTCCCAGTGTGCTGTAAGATGAACTGGCAAGGAAGAAGACCAACCTAGCTGATCAGCTTTAGGTGCAACTCAGGAAAAAAAAGGAGAGTTCATGACCTTTGGAAGAGGGGTCAGGCCACTCACAAGGACTACAAAGATGTTGTGATGTTACGCAGGGAGAAAATTAGAAGGGCCAGAGCCCAGCTAGAACTTAAAACTGGCTAGTGTCATAAAAGACAATTAAAAAATGTTTCTATAAATACGTTAGCTAAGGAGAATCTTCATCCTCTGTTGGATGTGGGTGGAAACATAGTGACCAAGGAAGAAGAAAAGGCTGAGGTACTAAATGTCTTCTTTGCCTCGGTCTTTAATAGTAAGACCAGTTGTTCTTGAGGTACCAATCCCCCCTGAAAGAGCGGAGATGGGGAGCAGAATGAAGGCCCCGTAATTCAAAAGGAAATAGTCAGCAACCTGCTATACCTCTTAGACATCCCCAAGTCTATGGGGCTCAATGGGATCCCCCCAAGGGTACTGAGGGAGCTGGTGGAAGGGCTCACTTAGCCCTTTCAATCATTTACCAGCAGTCTTGGATAACCATGGAGGTTCCAGCTGACTAGAGGTTACCAAATGTGATGCCCATCTACAGGAAGGGCCAGAAAGAGTATCTGGGGAGCTACAGGCCTGTCAGCCTGACCTCAGTGCTGAGGAAGGTTATGGAGCAGATCATCTTGAGTGCCATCACACAGCACACACAGGACAACCAGGTGATCAGGCCCAGTAAGCACAGGTAAAGAAAGGCAGGTCCTGCTTGACTATCCTGATCTTCTTCTATGACAAGGTGACCTGCTTAGTGTATGAGAAGAAGGCTGTGGATGTTTTCTGCCTGGACTTTAGTAAAGCCTTTGGCACCATATAATCTGGGGTTGTTTAGTCAGGAGAAGAGGAGGCTCAGGGGAGACCTCACTCTCTACAACTACCCAAAAGGAGTTTGTAGTGAGGTGGGTGTCAGTCTCTTCTCCCAAGTAGCAAGCAATAGAACAAGAGAAAATGGCCCCAAGTAGTGCCAGGGGAGGTTTAGTTTAGATATTAGGAAAAATTTCTTCACCTGAGGGATTGTCAAGACCTGGAACCGGCTGCCCAGGGCAGTGATGGAGTCACCATCCCTGAAAGTATTTCAGACACGGAGATGTGGTGCTTGGTGACATGTTTTAGTGGTGGAATTGGCAGTGCTGGATTAGCGGTTGGACTTGATGATCTTAAAGGTCTTTTCCAACCAAAACGATTCTATGATTCTATCAATTTTTAAAGAGCAGAGCTGCATGCGAGTGCTCAGCGCTGCACAGCTCTAAACATGGGCTTGCTGTGCTGCCCCCCACTCTGCCTCCAGCCAGCAGGCGATTCCTAATTGCTGGTGTTAGAATTAAAGGGAAATCTATATTAGAACATTAGTGCTGCACTAAGGAGGTAACTTAAAACACCGCTCTGTACAAAACTGTGCGGATGAACTGTAGGCAATTAGAAACAAATCTCCATAGCCAGGCTTAAAGAATCCTATAGAGATATTCATAATCCTACAGTATCCTCAGCTCCTAATACTGCTCTGCAGGGTGCTTTTAAGACTTGCACTTTACTTATTGTGGTGACTGTATTTGGAGCAAACTGTCATTGTGGTTTCCACAAAATGCTTTGATAATAAGCCAATATTGCACATTGAGTGTTTTCTAAACTGCCATTGCAGCTTCTGGCAGCAGGTAGAAAAATCATTACAGTTATGAGATACTTCTTTCTCTGAAAGATTGCTCTGTTTTTATGATAGATTTTTTTTTTTCTTTAAATAACAGGTTCATTTATAGGGAGAATTAAATCCCTTTTTATTTTCAATCATTCCTAGTTTATAATCTCTCCCTTCTCGTAAACCCAAGAGATACTACTGCACATTCTCCCTTGACTGGGGTGCAGAGTTAGTTTTCCGAGCGCGTTTAGGACGTCAATGAAGTGGGGTGCGTGAGGGGAACTCACTCTCCCTTTACCTCTCCCAGGAGCACAGAAACACCATCGCCCATGTCCCTGAGCCCGTCCCCCATCAGCTCTGCTGGAAGCAACACGGGCACCGCTGGCTCCTCCTCGGCAGGGACCATCACCATCCCTCAGCGCATCCACCACATGGCTGCCAGCCACGTCAACATCACCAACAACGTCCTGCGGAGCTACGAGCACTGGGACATGGCTGACAAGCTGACTAAGGAGAACAAAGGTACCCCGCTCGGCTTCTTTTTTTTGCCCTGTGGCTCATCAGCTTTAGCTTGCTTTCTGTTCTCATAAGTGTTCTCGAGAATTAGACCCAGAGCCACCACATCTAAGAGCACAACTGTGACAGCTTGAGCAAACAGACCAAGTCTGCTTGCTGGCCACTGTAGCCAATGCGTGTCTTCTCTTGTCAAGCACAGAGGGGGGATGCGTCGCACACGCTGAACATGGGTTATCAGAGCAGCTGGCAAATAATTTAGCAAACGTGAGCCCCAAGTGATGAGAGCTTTTGAGTCTGCAAATTCGTTCACAGTTTCAGCTTCTCATAGAGCACTGAGGTTATTTTCAGACTGCTCTGTCGATGGGTTTCAGGCTATTAAAATGCTAGCTAGGATAATAAGCAAACATTAGATGTTACATTTACGCAGGGGGTCCGATTAGGGGGTGTCCACTGAAAGCCATGACCTTGACTCTCCTATGGCTGGATTGCAAATCTGCTTGTTTATTCCTAACAACAAAATGTAAGTCTTTACCGCAGTCGTTTCAAAGGAGGTTTGGCAAGCAGTTTGTGACTGGATTATATCGAGTATAGTGGAGTGGCTGAAATGTAACTAAAGGACAAATTTGGCCTATTGTTGGCCAGCTGTGAACTTCCCCATGATAATGTAATTATTCAGATTCCAGCTTTGAGCTTACACAAATCATTGACAAAGCTTTCTTTGACACTAGAGGTGCAGATCCTAACTGGGAAATATTCTTGTCATGAATTGGCTCATTCTCTTAAATTATACTGAGATTTCAGATGGCTGACTTTTCCTGACAAATGTGCTCGCTGAATGCAGTTTGATCTTACTCCCATTAATGTCAGTGGCAAATTTCCACTGATTTAGAGAAACTGAGCTTGAGATTTATAGAGTTTTATGTCTGAATGGTGGGTCATAATGATCTATCCCTGGATGAGGAACAATAATAGAAGTTCTGTCCAGTCCTCCCTACTGCTTCTTGTCTTTGTTCGCATCGGTTAATTTAGTAGCAGTGCAGTCATTTTGGATTTTTTCCATAGCTGCATCCATTTTCACAAAATGTGAAAGTGATTCCCTGTCAAATGTACTGCAGAATGTTACAGTGGGAATGCAGAAGGATGCTCTGGTAGGAGAAGGAGATGGCGATAATCTTGTAATTAGCCCTGTGTGTTGTGGAGTTGTTAAATGTTCTACTTGGTATTGAATCAAAATAGCTCGGGCATTCAGCCAGCAGACAGAAAATGTACCCAGCCACTGCTGTTATCAGTCCTAGAGCTGGATGAGAAAAAAGCTGCTGACTCTGTCTGCATTTTTCCCCCCTAAACTCTTCTTTGTTCTCATTTTGATTTACGATCAAATAAACCCAGCTCTGCAAAGCCATATAGGAATAATCTTTATTCAGATGAGCAGTCCCTTTGACTTTGGTGGGGCTGGATGCATGAGTAGGGGTTTCTTACATGAGCAAGGCACCTAGGGTTGTGCCCTGTTCTTTCATACCTTCTTACACAAACTGCAGCCATGTTACAGGGAATGGCAAGTTCGTGTTACTCCAAATTTCATTTCAGTATTCTAAACCATTGGAGAGAGATCAGAGTTTCATACATGCTCTAGCATGTCTGCCTTTACATTTTGGCTTGAAATATACTTCATTTCTAATGAAACAGTCAATTTAAAGTTGCATGCATAAACACAACTGCAATTTGAAAAATTCATGATGTAACAAGAAAGTATATAAGAACTGCTGTGGTGCTCTGCAGGTCTTCATCATATCACATGATGGATTCCATTCACAAAAGACCATATTTAAGACACTTTGACATGAGAAATCGTAGTGTTTCATGAAACCTAGCTGTTATTCTTTTAGTAGATGTCATCTGCACGTCTCAAATAATTCAAATCACCTAAATCTTGCTGGCTAGGACAGGACTCATCCCTTTCCCCGTAGCTATCTCTAATCCACCCTTGCCAGCTGGACCAGCTGTTGTAGTGCCCAAGCTGTGTTAGGCTGGTGTGTGGGCTGTGAGTTCAAAACTGCCCCACGAGAGCAAACAGGGTAGGTGCAAACCCTAGACTCTGCCTTGATTTCCAGGTAAAGGACAGATCTCTTGGCCTCTCTCTCAGGGGTCTGGGCAGTCGGATCATCATAAAAAAATGAGATTTACACACACACACTTTGAAATCTCCAAAAACAAATAAACAATTGCAGACCCACAAAGAAATGCACATTTAAAATAAAAATCAGTGTTCTTTTTAGTCACTATTTTTTTTGTGGGGTTTTTTTGTTTGTTTTTTGTGGTCAGCTCTCATTGTTTCTGTTGTCTTCTGAATCACAGAGAGTTTCTTGCCCAAGAATTATGTCCCCAGTGCTAATAGAGATCAGTATAAAAATGTGGCCCTATCATTTTAATGTCTGATAGCCTTTACCCCTGGGTCTTACTGCTGCCATAGATGTTTCTTGGGTCATGCCCATGCAGACACGAGAGATGTCTTCCACGTTGCAGGAGCTGTGCAGCCTCCCCTTGTCCACAGCTGTCAGCTTAGGTTTTGTGCTTCTCTGAGTATGGCTGCACACTCCCAGTTTGGACTTGACTCACTTCCAGCTGGCTCAGAGCAGGAGACAGAAGCCTTTCTTGTCAGCCTGACAAAAGATGTGCCATTAAAATTAAAAGGCATAGCAAGAGGGAAAACGGCAGAACTGTGACCCACCAAGCTGATCTGGTTTGAAAAAGAAAGAGGGACCAGGCTGCCATGTTCTTCTGGTGGAACTTCCCCCAGTTGGTAGAGTTTAGGGCGTGTGGGAGAATAGCTGGAGTTTGTCATAAACTCTTCATCTGTAGCAGGCCAGGCTAAACTGCAGGCTTCCCAAAGCCAACCCGGGGGCTGGTTTGTGTTGGATCACCTGGAGAGTTGGTCACCATTTGTAACACCAAACTCTCAGCTGACTTTACAAAATCAGATCATTTTTTTCAAGCTTCCAAAGACAGCAGCACTTTTTCTCTACAGTAGAAAACTATCAACTCTGAAGTGACAAAGGCCTGTTCTTTCACATGTAAATTTATTAAGTGGCTTCAGCGCTTGTAGCTTTTTCAAGAAATGTTAAACTGAAATGGGGCTTTGAGGTGACTTCTCAGCGTTTAAAGCAATTATTATTTATTTGAGCCTAGAATGAGATCTCCAGAATGCAAGCAAGACAGTGCACTGTTTCACTTCTAAATGTATTGATTTTACACTGGAGGAGAGGAATAAAAGGCAGAGGAAGGAAGATTAAAAGCAACTGCTGGCTGCAGCATCTCAACGCAACTGGTGATAGCCCTAAGCTTTCATTATGCTTGCCTCCAGCCAAATCACTTTGTGCTCTGATACTGCTGTAGCTCCCAAGCTGACCAGGGTCAGGCTGTCAATACTTGGATAGAAAACGTCAAAGCAGCACTTACTTGCTGAAGAAAGTACTGATAATGATTTTGTACCCAGCATCTGCTCTCCCCAACTGCAGCCAGCACGTTGTTGGCTGGCTGAGTGCTGCACACCGGGTTGTAGATAGGGTGAGAATGTAAGGGCTCGGCCGCCAGTTACTGGGGTTGTTGGTTGTTATCTGAACTCTGAGGGGCTTTAACTGAAAGTGGGCTCCCACTCACCTAAATATAGTGCAAGTGTTGGGTATGTGGGAATGCCTGCACCCCAGTGAGCAAAAAAAAACAAGCTGTGGGAGAACAGAGGACACAGTCCAGCTCTCCATTGAAAGCAATTAGGGAAGGTGTGTTGGCTCTAACAGGATTAGTCTTTCATCCAGAGAGCATCTAAGACATGGCATAAAGTAAACTGGTGTGTTGGTTCCTAGCTATGGCTCTGTTTAGTAACGTCCTGTTAACCCTTCCCGACATCAGATCCCAGTAGCCTTACCCACCTTTTCTTTCCCCTTATAGGTTCTCATCTCCTAGATGCTGTGTTTCCTCTTCCTTCTCTCCTCCCACCCCTCACATATTCTCAGGGACCTGCAGCTGCAGCAGGATGAGCAGAGGGCCAAAACTGCTGCAATGTCAGTAACAGAGATTGGAGGGTGGGGGAAAAGAACGAGGAAGGTCTTCTGCAAGATCCAGGCTAGCTCTTCATGCCCGGGGGAGGGTACAGCACAGAAAAGGAAATGACACCGTTCATTGCCAGATATTTAAATCATGCAGTCAGCAAATCTAGGCTCAAAAAACCCGAAAGTACAGATTATCAGAGCTGTTGGCAACCACCCATACCGTGTTGTGATTGACTTGCAGCATGGATAATGCAATTTGGTCCGTTTAAATATATTGTTGCCTTTCTTTAAATTCCCTGCTACTGACCATGTGCTCATGCTCACAACGTCTTGAGAACTTACTAATTGCACACTGCTATTGGGTGGGAAATCATGGTTAATACATGTATCTCTGTACCATTGCCTGAAGCAATGACTTCTGTCTGTTGTGTGTTGCAGAATTCTTTGTAGACCTGGACTCAGTGATGGGACCCTTAACACAACACAGCAGTATGACCAATCTGGTTCGTTACGTTCGCCAAGGACTCCACTGGCTCCGCATCGAGGCTCATTTGTTGTAGTGACTGCTGCCCTGATCATAACATCCCCATTCTTCTACCTCTACCAGCGCAGAGACGATCACTGGTGGAACTCCACTCATTTCTGGAAGTTTATTCATGTAACTTCATTTTTATTGCCTTTTTTAATATCCTATCTATTGGAAGTAGAAGTCACCATAAATGGAACTTATGACTCAAGAGCAGTATGTGTTGTACCATCTAATCATTTTCGACAATTTTCTATGCCTTGTGTCTCCTGGATCCTGCCATCCTATGTGCTTTATGGAACGGTACATTCCCTGCAGTATTGTTTTAAGTCCATGCTGCCTTCAAGTGAAAACAAAAAAAGCACTTTGAGAAGATATGGATTCCTGAGAAATAGTACAAAGCGTCTTAAATATTTGAGGGTATATATAAGAAGTCCCTTCTGAAATAAATTAGTAGAAGTTAGAGCTATTCATTCAAAATCGTCTTCTGAACCCGAACCAAGCTTTTCAACGCTTAATTCTGGCATCATTACCTGACACAGTACATTCCTAAGATTTCATACTTCCTATAGGCTTAATCTCTAAAAGAGAACATTGAATATCTTACAGGTACATAATGTAAGATCACCAAAGGTGTTAAGAGGTAAAAGGTTGAAGGAATGCCTCATTAAAGAATGATGACACACTATGCAATGAGGTTTTGATATTCCATTCTTCCTGTTTATTGTTGGCTTAATAATTTCAGTAGGCAGCAGAATTTATTGCAGTTTTTAGGCAATTTCAAAATAGTAGCTTTCATAGTCTTATCTACCATTCCTATATCTGTGAATTTTCTTTCTGTTTTACTGTTTAGTCTCAAACAAATACTCACCCAAGAATTTTCTTCATAGAACAATCTCTCTTTGCATAGTGACTCAGTGAAAGCAGATTTTAACAGGACCGCTACAGTCTAAGCATTGATATTGTATGTAAAAGTCCATTAATAAGTGTATGCAGATTCTTCATGAAATTCTCTAGAAGTTTAACTAACCAGCTACTGTTGAAACATTATAAATCCATGTGGCATCAATTTTCACCTGTTTTGTTCATTTCAGAGCGTTACAAACGAACAGTATTATCTTGCTATCTTGAAAACAATGTCAAATTAAATAAAATCACCAGATTTACCCAAAAGCAATATAACATTTGTTTAATAATGGCCATGAATACTTCAGTCAGATTACCTATTTTCCAAGCTCTGCATCTGTTTACCCTTGCTGTCATGTTTTGGACCATTCCTCTAATGCGTGAATAGTAATGAGACGATTCAGATAGAATTTCAAAGCAATTGTGAATAAATTACACCATTTCACATTTGCTCTTTCCTCTTCTTTTTTTTCCCCTGTTATAAACTGCACTGCTCTTCTGGTGCCACCACAAGAAGCACTGGTGCATGAAACAAAACAAAATGAATTTATATCAATAATTCACAAGACTTTAAATGGTCTCATCTCATTCTTGATATAATGCCTGCATACCTTACTGAACTGTAAATTCCATTTCTATAAACAGAAAATGCTCATAGCAATGTAAATATTATTCTGTCTCATCTCATTGAAATAATACAATATGTGTATTAAATGCCATCCAGATATTAGTTAATTGCAATTACCTTCTGCTATATAATCCTGTATATCCTTTAATCTGGTGAGTTATTGGATTCTACTCACTGGGTTGCGACCAGATAAATAGGACAAATTTGCATTTAAAAGGTTCAGACTGTTACGACTTTTAGAGCAGGCCTTGGATATTTGCAATAAGAGCAGTTTAAGGACTCTGCCCAATGCACATTTAAGACAAATCTTACTGTAGCTGTGGTATATTAGTTCTCTGTAGTGCTACCTTTTCTTAAAAATCAATAATTCTGAATATTTTGTTCCACAAGACTCTATTGTAAATGTAGCCAAGGTGCATCATTAGAGAGATCATCCAGTTTAGGGTTGTCTGTGAAGGACATTTGCAGAACATGCACATCCTGTATTATCTGCACATTCCTGTTCCTGAAGTGGTCGATACACCCTTATCTGTTCTCTGAGGGTTTCAGTAACATGGCTGAAACATGAATCTGACAGCATTTGTCATGCTGATTCTGGCCCCACTAGCTAATGAAGAAAACCACAACAGTGAGAACTATTCAGAAATTTAGATGAAGGGTTGTTGCTGGTTTGTTGGGTTTTTTTTTGTCAAGAAAACAAAAACAAGACACTTGAAGTATTTTATTTTATTTTATTTTATTTTATTTTA
>WTSP01011607.1:111959-127081 GCA_025331215.1 Actenoides lindsayi
TTTTATTTTATTTTATTTTATTGTTTTGAACAGGGTGAGTGCTTGAGGTTGGAGTAGTGTTGGGGTGGTTTTACCATAAGCCAGTTTTCCATTCTTTTTGTAAGAACTCACTAATGAGACTCAGTAACTGTTTAGTCCAGCTAAGTGCATTGTCGTCACTTGTTCCTTTAATACAGACTGAAATCCTAGACTTCTGTGCATTTTTGAAGGATAGATATGTCTTGAAATACAATCTTCAGACATGGCACTGTTCAAAGAGTTAGCTGCAGTCAGTCAGTGAAGACAATGTATTATCTTTCCCCTGTTGCTTGTAGTAAACAGACTCCTATCTCTAAATTTGCCCCACATTCACAATCTTTTGCTTAAACAGCTTAAGGAATTAGCCCACCTGATTTTGTATCCTCTGACTTAGTTTGAAATGTATCCTGAATCAATGGCATGATTATAATAAGTCCAGCAGTCAAGTCTAGGATCACAAGCCAGCTTATTATTTAGCAGTCTTGTTTCAAAAGCTGCTTAGAAACAAATTAAATATGGAGAGTGAATTACCATCTTATCCCTGGGGATGATGCTTCTTTTGGGTTAGTTATTAAGGATTATTGCACTTTTACAGGCACTATATTCGTCTCATTTCAAATGCCAACATGTCATCTTTGTGGAATCATTTTACCCTTTAAAATATTACTTCCAGCAGAGTTAATCAGATGAGATTGTTTGTTTGTTCAATCCGTGGGGAAGCAGCATGTGTTTGCTTGGGCATTTGCTATGTCTGCTCTTATCATTGCCCACTTCAGGCATTCCAACTCATGAACCAAGCACAAAAAATTACAGGATTGCCTTCAAATCATGGGGTTGGGGTGTTTTTTTTAATAAACTTTTTTGGTTCTTGTATTGCCTTCTGGATACTGAGCTTTGAGACTGATTTCATGACATGCTTTCAGGCATCTTTCAAGAATGCTGAGGGCCAGAAATGACACATTTGTTTTTAATAGTGATAAACTGGGACAGGAATGTAATCTCTCAATTTCTGCAGCTGGGATTTAAGAAGGATACCAAGCTTCATGAAAAAAATTGCCAGAGCTGACAAGACTGTCATTTGTGTCCCATGCTTCAGGAGGTTTGGAGCAATATCAATAGTTCAGCAGTGAAGGGAGCACGCTAGCAAAGGGCTAAACACAAGCATTTGGAAGCTCCATCCGAACAAGATCCAAGGGCAGCCAAGTCCCAAGTGCTCAAGCAAGGCATTTACATAGCACTTAGCCTCCATGTCAAGAGCTGCCCCAGGTCCTAAGTGAAGTATTTGACAGTGTACAGGCAGAATATCCAGTTGTGAGCGCTGTGTCTCCAGCCCTGTGATGTGTGTTGGGTCCTCGAGAGCAGGGATCGAAGGGAAAGCCTGAGGTGATGTTTCCTGTACAGGCCATGTTCCTCTAGACCATGTCCCGTTGGTCACTGATCTCAGCTCTGCTCCTTTGGCAGCTTTTCAAAGGACGAATCACTCTTCCCACACTTCTCAAACTAACAGTGTAAAAGCTCATGCTGAGTTTGGATAGCCAAGTTTGGCTGAGTATTTGTGCTTTTTATTTTATTTTATTTCGTTTTGTCTTGGGAGTTTTTTTTAGTCAGTGTAGTTTAGCTTGCTGCCTTTTTGTTGATAGCGTTGGTGGCAACTTTGACAGCTTGCTTTTTATAGCTTAATTTCACTTTTTCTGACATTGTCTTTGGCATTGTCTCTCCATGAATATATTGTCTCTAATGACCTCCTTTGAAAGATAGAGACAGGTCTGTTGATATCAGTACGGGGTTTTTTTAAGACTAAAGGTCAAGATCTTTATTCCTTCTAAAGAAACAAAATTTGAGAAGTGGAATCTGGACCTTAATGCTTTTTTAATTTCACAGGTTTTAATTATATTCTTTCATTATAACAGTTCAGACTCACTGACACATTTTTAGGTGCTTTGGAAGAAATTTTTTCATTGTATCTTTATCAGTATTTAATGCCGTCTAAAACCAATTATTGATTTTTTGAGTGCAACTTAGAAGATAGCAAAAATGGGTCTGGTAAGGACTATGATGTAGGTATTAATACAGTTCTTTGCTTTGAGTTAAGGAGAAACTCCACTACACGCAGTATTGAAGCAGGCACCTGTGTGTTGTGTCTGTGTATGGATTTGGATATGGATTTGCCACAGAAAGTCCTTGCTCATTACTTCATGGCACGGGGAAAAAAGATGGGATAGCCCTAAAGAGAAAACACTCTTACCATGGCTGAGTGGCATCAGAATTATTAAAATGTTGCTCTGTAGTTTGTGTATAGTGCTGTTTGCATCCACTGTCTCCTTGCAGGCAGTTGAAGGTGTGACAGCAAATAACAATGACTCTGTCATCTTGGTCCTGGGGTCCCTGAAGTCAGTGTCAAAACCGAATGTGCTGTCAGCGTGTTGTTTTTCTGAAGGTTGACTCATTTGCAACAGTGTCTTGAAATTTTAAGGAAGGTAAAATATTTCAAAAGTCACCAAAGAAAATTAGTTTGTCGTTTTGACCCAAGTGCAGCAATGTCCTGTAGGTGGGCAGGCCCGCAGGCCCAGCCGTCATCGCAAAGGGCCCGTGCCTCTCGCAGCATCTCCCCAACCTCACCAGAGTGCACTGGGGGGGGAGGCAAAGGGGATGAAGATGAGAAACCAGCCCACTGTCCCACTGTCCTTATGACATCTTCCAACTTTACTTTACGTACTATTATGTAAATAAAACAAGTCTTGTTGATGTTGGGCAGCTCAATTCCTCTATTTCTAATAGTCTCCTGGATTTCCGTGATATAACCAGACCACTATACACAGCAATGTGTATAGATGTCCCATACCATCTAATGAGAGATAGATGGAGATATGTGTATCTCACTAGATAAGTGACGTATTTTAGCTCTATCACTTGATGTTTTGTAGCCTATATGTATAGGCTGAAAGCTCAGTTAGCTCTCCTTCGTTATTGACACCTCCCTGCTACTGAATGCAAAATGTTCCTGCCTGACTTACAGAGCAGCCATCTTCTCTACAGTATTCTTGTCAGAGCTGCCTTGCTGATGGACTCGGTAGATTTACTTTAGCCATTCTGTTTCAAAGATCTTTTGTCTGTTTCTTTTGTCTTCCAAGATCAGTGATTCTGATATCTCACTCCAGTTTAAACCCGTGGTGGTAGCTGTTGAAGTTGGAAGAGATAGAGTTGAGATCTTGTGTAGAGCCAGGGGGATCCCATGGCTCTACAGCCAGAACTGGGAGCAAATTCAGGTGCAGATGAGTTACTGCATAAAACTGGTGTCAGAATCAAATCTGACCTCATCAGGAGTCACTTCAACAGAAATACCGTGAAGATAAGCTGTGCCCAGAACCACGGGGTCTGTAGTGACATCTCAGGCAGCTCACTGGCACTGTAATATTAAGCAATGGTAAAGATGTGAAGAGTGATTTAAAGAAACTGGAACAAGTTGGTATGGTCTGGCATTATGAATTTGACCTGTGTGTGCTTCTTGGGAAAGGGGACTCATTAATGTTCATATGACCCGCAAAATAACATCTATACTGATGTGTCCTACAAAATCCCATCCAGTTCCTTAATCCACCTCAGGGTGCCCCACATGTCACAAAGAGCTAATGCTTGTCACTGCCCTGAAGTCACCATAGAGTTGAACTATTTTTCCCTTACAACTCCAGCAAGGACCAAGCCCAGGGACCCAGCGGCCAGCTCAAGTAGCCATGTGTGTACTCAGTGCTTTGGAGGACGGCCGCAGAAAAGACCTGACCTTGCCTACCACGGGCTGTGGAGCCACACATTGCTCCTGAGCCCTCAGCCTGCTCAGGGTGTTGGACTACTGCAGGTCTGCGCAGTGTGAATCCCCCCAGAGCCCCGGCCACAGTATTGGTGTGCAGGAGGCACGGCGAGGGGCCAGTGCTGTGCCCAACAGGACTGAGGGACTCCAGCCCCACCGCCCGAGTGCAACAGAGCTGCAGCTCTGCGTTGCTTGTAGGTCTTGGTCCTCTGCGGCTGCAAATGGGACTCGGATTTGAGCGCTCGCTTGTACTTGCACTGCATCTGGAAACACCAAACGAGTTGGTAGAAGCGGTGCGTGCAGGAACGTCGTAGGACTAAGGCAATATTCGCTGTATGCAGAACTGCAATTTAAATTGTATTGTCCACAGGACCCCTTGTGCTTTACAGGGCTCTAGCTGAGTCCTCCTGATGCCAGTGGCAAAAGCCATGTGAGTGGATGATGCAGCTGTTTGAGACTTGCTTTCCTCTGTGATTTTAACTGAGTTGCCCTCTATGCAAGTTCTGTAAGCTCTCTGTGCTGGATATAGGTTTACTCACGCTTGTGTGAGTGTCACCCTGTTGTAATTCCATTGAAAAATCCATCAAGTAGAGATAGCCCTGATTTTCTACTCCGTTATTTCCTTCTCTGAATTAGAAGGGAAGTCAGTTTCTGAAGTTAATGTCATTGTTTTAGTGGACACAGTAACTACAATGGACCAAACTCGGAGCTAAGCAAATGCAAAGTAACTTGGCTCAGCTTGTGAAACTCACAGGACCAAATTCTGCTGCCTTATGGCAATCATGCAAGTCTTATGGAGCTTGCTGAGAACTGTTTATCAAAGGAGAAGAGGGTTAACAAAAATAGCATGGCATTACTGGAGTTTATTGGGCCAGAACTTCAGTTGCATTAACCCAGTTAATTCAATGGAATTACACCCATTTTTGTTCTGGCTGAACACTCACTGTCCTGAAATTAGTTCAAGGTCTCTGGACTAGTGCTGGAATAACTGCAAGCACACTTGCTCTTCAACCAGACCGTATTTTGACTCAGCCCTTGCTCAGGGAAGCTACCACTGACTTCAGTGACAAATAAGGTGGAGTTACAGACAGCAGGAAGCTTTGATGCACTGCCGGGAGGCATTTACCCTTGAATTTATGAATGAACTGAACAGTGGATAACAACACGTGCATTATTTATGACAGAGGTAGAGTACAAGTTCCTCAGCTGGTGTAAACTGGGATAGAAGTACTGATTTCAGGGGAGTAATCCAATGTGCACACAACGAGGAGCAAACCCTCCAACCCCAGACTAATTTTTGCCAATATATGTCTATGCAGATAAACTCCCAAAGCTTTTATCATCATGCCTTTTTTAGTGATCATGCCAATGAAATGATTAATGTACCATAATCCTTGTCTGTGAGGAAATACTGTACTTTACAAAGCTATGCAGTATAGAGCGCATCGTAAAACTGCTTTAGACCACACCGTCTGGGAAAGCATTATCAGAAACCAGCCTAACAGAGCAGCTGTTTATCTGATGCCGAGATTACACTGTCACTCTGCGCTGCCACCGCTGAGCGTTTTACATGCGGAGTAAATGATGGCCGCGCGTTTCTGATGACTGTGGGCCAAAGCTTTCGCTGATGTGCTTCTAAGTAGCTCCGTAGATGTCAGTGCTGATTTACGCCAGCTGAAAAACTAGTCCTCTCCCTGTTCACCCTGTGCTGTATGTCCTAATGCAGCCTTATAAATACATCCTGAAGCTGGGGATGTATCGAACTCCTCTGATTCAGCACCAGATCCTCCTTGCTAAAAGAGTCGGAGGGTCATTTCTGCCTGCTGTCTAGGCTTGCATATGTTTTGGTTTTAACTAAAAGGCATGTTGCAATCCCATTACCTCCAAGTTTAAATATTTACTGGCATCAGCATTAGCTTGAATAGAAAAAATGGCAAGTAGATTCAAACGCGTCATAAATGCTCTCAGTCTAGAGATGGAATCTCTTACTTTAGTTCAAAGACATCGCAGCAGGCTAAAGTGGTTTTTCTCAGCCAAATGGGTTTTTTGTACATTTAAAAGTCATGGCAAATATTTATCTAGGCCCAATTCTGCTGTTCTTCCCCTGAGCATCCTAATCGGCAGGTTGCTCCACTGAAGTCCACAGTAGTAGCTGTAAATTAGCGCTCAGCACACAGACTGCAGAATCAGGCACAGGATATGTTAGGTCGATGCAATCAGGAGTTTAATTTTAGCCATATGTATCATTTGAGGACACTTAAAAATTATGTGTATTTTATCCAAGCTGACGGTCCTTGTAATTCCATAAAATACTGCATAATTTATTCCTGTCTGGTTTTTTGACATCTCTGGATTGCGTATCTTCTACTGAATCTGAAATGCTGTTTATTTTAAAACCCATCTTCAAAAGGTCTAGGAAATAGCCTCACCGAATAGAGAACTAGTCAGAAGGTATGGTTATTTTGCGCTTTGGTTTTGAGCTCTTTGGTTTGTGTTATGTCGTTGACTGTAGTACTCCCGAAAGTTAAAAAAAATGGCTCTGTTAATTCAAATTGCTTGCTGCCTTCTGGAAAAGAAAAAAAAAAAAAAAAAAAAAAAAAAAAAGAGGCAAAATAAGCAACTAAGGTTCAGGAAAAGCAATCCTGGCGACCTCAGTGTCTCTTTCTACTTGTCTCAGTTTTTAACCTAGCCATGTTGGGAGTAGTCTTGTATGCGTGTTCTTTCGCCCACCATTTCTGGCTGTTGTGGCAAATATTTTTTTTCCTTTTCTTTTTTTTTTTTTTTTTCCTTTTGTGTGTGTATGTGTGCGTGCGCATGTACAATTAACCAAAATATCAGGAAAATTTATATATGCTTTCTTCTGGTTCCTGGAAATAGAGCAACATTATGACCTTATGGTCTTCCAGCAAAAGTCAGATTTAATTTCGGCATTGCAGTGCAACTTAATTAGCTATTGGAATTAGATTATGGTTTACTAAATGGCCCTTTACCTTACATTCTTACTTTGTATTTACTATTGAAGTAGCCTTTTTTTTTTTCCCCCCTCTGGTGTGCAAATATCATATCAATAAGCATTGCAATTCCACAAGGTGTCTTTGTTCTGAACAAGCATGTTATTCTTGTAAAGTTTTAAGTATAAGTTAAGATGTTTTGTACAGACCAAGGTAACTGTTAAAATGTCAAGCAATTACTGAAATGTTGTATAGTTATAAAAGTTTGATTTCTTTTGCTTTATATGTATAAAATTGTATCTTGCCTGGTTTGCTTTGTATTTCCGACGTGTTGCACAATTATGCATTTTGTTTACATTTGTTCCTTCTTCAGAAAAAAAAAAAAAGAAATAACAGTAATACTTTATGTACAAACATTTTAAATGTACTTTCGTTGTTTTTAAACACAATGTCTCTGTATAAATAATATTGGTTGAACTGGTACATTTGTGTCTCTCATAGAGGGATTAATTATACTGCCAGTGCATTGAATTATTTAAAAAAAAAAAAAAAGTAAAATAAAATTTTTATGAAAATGTAACCCATTTTATCACTATAAATTATTCCGTCTTCTGCTATTTTCTCATTCCCCTCCCAGGATACAATAAGTATGGTACAGTAAGTACTGTTTGTGGGAGACCTGTCATAGGTTTTAATTTTTAATCAATGTGTTTGTGTCATTGCAGAGACTTGAAATGACTTGATGTTAGAAAATAATGTAGCGCTGATACCAGCTGTGAGGTAACAGGATCAATAGTGTGCCTTCCCCATTCCTGAGGGGGCCTCAGTTGCAAGACAGCAGCCTAAATCCTGTCTGTCCCAAACCCAACCTAAAGAGCAAAGGAGCCAGGCTTCAAAGACGGGATTTTTTTTTGGGTTGCTGGCTGACAAACAGCCCAAGGCTCTGGCGTGACTAAAGTGGTGCAATTCAGCGTGCTGACCCTCTGCACAGGGGTGCGTTTCTCCCCAGGGACGACAAAACTAGAAATGCCAGGTTTCATAGCATCACTGCAGAAATGGCTCTAAGAGCCAGTGCCAAGAATACCAGCTCAAAAGAGATGTAAAAAGCTCTCGAGAGATGCTAAGCAGCATGTGATGTGGCTGCCCAGCGCCAGGCCGAACGCTCGGTGCTGCTGCGCGGGGAGCGAGTGAGGTCAAGTTGCCCTCCGGGGAGGAACGAACCGCAGTGTTCCCAGCACAGAGACCATCTCAGGCCACTGTCTCCAAGCAAAAGAAGCTGTCGCTGTGGTTTGCTGTACAGCCCCTCGCACTTATAAGTCCTGTTTTTAAAGTTTTTCATCTTAGTCTGGAGAACCGCGTGCTCTGGAGGTGCTGCAGGAAGGCAGGGCCAGGAGACAGCTGGTGGAGATGTCTTATCCCAGACAGGGTTGGGAGGGGTTCTGAGCCTAGCATTCAGGTGGTGTTGCAGAAGAATGCCTTGAGAGGCACACTAGTAGGTGTTGAGTCTTGATTTGAGGCTGTTACTTAAAATATCCTGCTTATAACAAGGGTCTGACATCCTTTGATGGTGTAACTTCTCTGCACCACTCTTATCCCATGAAGTGGCTTAAATATGGCCAGTCTGACCAGGCTATGGCTTTTCCCAGTGTCCCTCATCCCACTTGTGTAAATGGTTACCTGTATAAGCGGGTGCTAGAGCCCAGTCCTACTTAGCAATAAGTCTCTTCAGAAAAAAAAAATCTGGAATGAGGTATTTGGAGTTCACTTTGGGCACATGCCTTTTCTGCATTCAAGGAGCCAGAAAACATCATCTCCGAATATCTCAGAGAGAGGTGTCTTCTGGTCAGCAGGACGGAGGGCAGGTCTGATGTTGCATGTACTATTCATTCCCCGAGTCCTTAGCATCTTCTGGGTGTGCCCAGGAACCAGCTTGAAACTTGACCTCAGATAGGCAGCTCATGTCATTCTCTGCATGTTTAACCTTGTAATAGGCTGTGAAGTGTTCTGTGATCCCAGCTATGAATGATGAATGGCTCCACATAAACCTGTGCTGTACGGCACTGTTAGTGCGACTGCACAACCCGGAAAAAAAAACCCTTTGAAAAAAAAGAAAAGTGTAATTATCCATATAGGCAGTATGTGGGGTTCCCATGGCAGCAAAAGGTGCCAGTCTGCTGACTGGGGAGAGAAGTGTCTCCTCCCAGTAGTACGATGATGGAGGTAATAGAAGAGAGGTGCTTGGATGCTCATTTTCGGACACAATTCACAACAACCTCAGACAAGGGACTCTGTGCCCTTTTCCACAGCCAAGGAGTCATCTTCCCTCCCTCCCTGGTTGTGTGGGACTGAGGCAGTGGAGTAGGATGTTGATAAGAGTTATGCAAGGCTTGAGAGCGAGACAGCAGTACTACACTTTCTCAGCCAGCTAAGATGATTTAACTGCACAACTCCCTCAGGCATAAATTTGGCCCATGACAAACTGCTCTAGACCACAGGATGCTTGGTTGCCAGCACGAAAGATGTAGAGGTTGTGAAGCCTTATTTATATCTGAAAAGTCTGGCTGGAGCTTCCTGTGGCCCAGGGAGCTGAGGACTAGGAAGCATAGCCTAAATCTTTTCACTAAAAGGCTGAGGCTCTCTTCAGCTCCTCCTACATAGTCCAAAAGGAAAGCAATGCAGTATCAGCACCACGTAACAGAAAGGAATTTCAGTTACCAGCTGCATTTCAAAGGGAATTTAGATATCCTTTTATCCCTTTGATTGAAAAAGGCACATGTGCATGGGAAGTTTCAGGGGTTTATTCCCCCCATACCGTGTCCATGCGGTTGGAAGGACTTTATTATAGCCAATGTAAATCTGTTCAGCACACGAACCACACATGAAGCTAGCATTAAACAGAAGTTCACGGTCATAAGAGCTACAGAAAAGTCCCCACTGATATTTTTAGGCACGTATGTAGACTGGCCTTCAGAAAATGGGACGTGTTCTCCTCACTTTTCAGAATCTGTAGACCCATATACACATGAAAACAGCTAAACACAGGGGATGAGTCAGTGGGTTAGACCTCAGGAACTGGGCTTCAGAAGAAAAGATGCTACCTGACAGCACTGGCCTTCCTACACCAGAAGTATTTGGCAAATTTTGGGCAATAACCCAAAAGATTGGTTTCCTTCCAGTTAGAAGTCATTCATCTGTGAAAGCAAATTTGGAGCTGTTCTCAGTTGCTTTCTGGTTATGTTTCTCATACAGAAGTTTGTCCATTGCCCCGGGCACCTTGTGTATATTGCCGGCCTCAGCAGTGAATGGCAGCAGCTAGCTTGCAGCTGCCTAGAAATGTGGCTGCTGGTATTTGTAGGATTGCACGAAGATTTGCTGAAGAGTTTATATTTTGAAAGGAGAATTTGGATGAAAAAGGAAAAGGAGAAAAAACACCAACCAAACAAAAAAAAAAAACCAGCTACCACTACCACCACTGTTCCTTTCCCATGTTTCAGCCAGCTCCAGGCAGACAGGGTTCACCCTTTTGGCTGGAGGGTACTGTGAGAAATGTGTGTGGCTGGACATGATGAAGTCACACAAAAAAAAAACCTGTTCCTTTTTCTGTTTTCTAAGAGACCTGAGTCTTGCTGTGTGGGTGCCAGGGTGCCAACTGCCCTCTGCCCTGCCACCCGCAATGAAACCTCTGTGCCAGCTGCTCTCATCCCGCAAGCCAGCTCTAAGCTGCTCTAAGAATGAAGCCCTCAAGTGTCTGCTGTGTTTGAAGAGCAATTCCCACCCGCAACAGGGGCTGCTGGAAAACTCAGCACATCCCAAGTACCCCTTAATCCTGAACCTGGGCTTTGGGCAGCACTGGGAGTCTTGTTTAACTCTCCATCCCAGGAAATTTAAGCCTGACAGTGATGTAACAGAGAATAAATTCTGCAAGACTTTCTTTTTTTAGTGGGTTGGGGTTTTTTTTCCCTTCCCCTTTTTTTTTTTTTTTTTTTTTGGCAACTCTGCATTCGCTGCCTATCAAGCAGGAACTAAATAAAAAGGCTGTTATTGTGCTTCAAGCCATCAATTTAAGAGCAATCACCTATGCGTTCAGGATGTGCTGGCAGGGAATTATCTGCAATGAGAAGCTGCTTGCCAATCAGTGTTGCAAAAGCCCGTTGGCTTTAGCTGTACCTAGAAGTGGATGCGACTCATTCAGTTAAGTGTAGCACTCAGATCTCTAATGCCCTCTATGGCATGGGAGCTGATTAGCCAAGAAAAGCCTCCACCAGATGGGTGTCCAGGGCATTCCTGGTGCCCCATCCACCCACCCCACTCCCCTGAGCCTGAACTGCTGCTCCCAGGTGCCATCCTGCCATAGCCCTCCCAGCTCCACCAAGCCGCACTGGGAGGCATCAGGATTGCCGTAAGGGACCCCTAAAGCTGTGAAATTGTCACTGAGAGAGGATGTGTCGGAGGAGCAATATGCCTGGGAAGCTCTGACATTGGCATTGAGAAACCACAGGGTATCACGAAGGAATTACTTTCACATTAAATGTTCCACAGCCAAGATGACATGATGTCTCCAGCCTGGACCAAGCTGCGTTGGTAAGCCTCTGACAGCCCCAGGCAGAGAGATGAGTTTCTCCCTAAGGGCTCCTCTAGCTGAAGGTTGCTTGGGTGTCCAGAGACTGGATACAGACATCTTGGCAGCGGACTCTTTTCTACACTACTCAAATAAATCCCTTCTTGGCTCCAGAGGGCTGGCTTTGGTTCAAGGACAGACCCATACTCTTCAGGCTGTCCCAACATGATGGTGAGGAGGGACTGGCCTCACAAACCATCTAATTAGTTCTGTCCTAGGCAGGAGAGGCCTCCCCCATTGCTGAGCTCCATGGGTTGCTCCCACCTTTGGAAGTGGTGTCCTTGTCACTGGTGGCACTGGGGACCTGCAGATCACCCCACAGCCAGGACTGTCCCCGCAGGGTCTGTGGTTATCCCAGCAGCTGCTGCCCTGCTGAAGGAAGGGGCTTGTTGAGCCAGTAAAGGTAGACTTGAACCAGGACTTAACCAGGTGAAGTTTAGTAGCCTGTTGGCATTCAGGAGGTTAAAGGAGATGGCCACAACCACTGAAAATCTATCGGTTTATTCATCAGCTCACCTGTCCTCACCACAGTGTCTTCCAGAGAGGGAAGGCCTAAGGTTAAACCCAGGTTGTGTCACACTGTCTTAGCACGTCAAACCCCAGCGTAAGTGAAATGGGATTCAGGCCTTCAGATTCGTACCATCAGCAGGGAAACCGATGCAGCTGCACTGGCTACTCGGGGTTCACACTGGTGTAACCGTGATTTCGCTGTCAGAACTGGCATCTCCTGTGGTGAATGCTGGACTCTCTTGGCCTATGGAAATGTCACCTTCATGTCTCATGGAGGCATTTCAATCTCAATCATCCCTGAATCAATCAATGAAAATAGCACATCTGTTTTACTAATGACACACCACGGGCCAGTTGCACAAAACTCCCAGTGTCGGGCACTGGGGCTGTCGCTGGGCTGCCAGCCTGTGACTCAGACCCCAGCTCTCTAATCACCTCTGCCAGTGCTATCAACCCCCCAAAGTTGCTAGTCATGTGCGATTCCGGGTAATTTATTACCCTGAAGAGCCTGACTCTTCTCTCCCATCTATCTAGATCGCTGTGTTACACTGTTTAGGTTAACATAATCATTTCTCACGGAGAATGTCAATAAATGCTGGAGACAAAAGCAACACCACCACCACCGCCACCACCAAAAAGCCCAACTGCTAAATAATTCCTAGAATGAGTTGTCAGAAACCTTTTATTTACTGATTCCGCGCATTTCATTTATTCCTGGCAGCGGGCCAACCTTTCTGACAGTTAAGATTTATTGATTTAATTGCCTAGGGTAACCATGCAATAAAATCATCTCAAAGATAAATTTTCATGGCACTGTGCAGCATTGAAGTAATTTTTCAAGTGCTATGGCTATATTTCTGCAGGTTACAGGTGCAAAATTTGCTTAAAGCAGAAATGTCTCATTATTGTAACCCCAGTGCATCAGTGTGGTCCCTCCCGTGAAACTCCTTTCTTTTCTTTGCACTCTCTCTCCTTTCTTTCCCTTTCTTTCTCTCTGTCACTAGTTCTTTATCTCCTCCTCCCTTCTCTTTTTTTTTTTTTAAAGGGGACAGCACAGGGCTCCTGGAAAAGAAATTATGGTTTCTTAATTGGTTCGTATATTCAATACCCAGGAGAAACGAAGCTTCGGTTTAATTAGTAGTGGGCTTAAAGGTTATTTACAATGTTATTCAGAAGCATTTGTTTCCAGCTGTGTGATGCTTTTTAACACAGAGCCCTCACACGGTAGATGATTGCCATTTGTGACATAACAGTTTATTGAATCTTTAGATCTTTTTATTTACACTGTTAAAGAGCTCATTATAGTTCAGAACAAGGAGCAAATGAAAATCCCTGATTTAATTCCCAGGTTAATGGTAACATGTCTGAAGTCAGAGATAGTATAAACTTTTAACAGTGTGAAAGGTTTCCTTCTGTCTTACGATTGATTTAGGGTAGGGGATGTTGTTCGGTTTGAATGAGGGATTTGATGGCCTATCACTGGCAGTCTTTGCAGCTTCCCTTTGCCAGAGCTGAATGTTTCATTTCACCCTCCTGCCCCACCGAGGACATTTGGCTGAAGGCACCTCGAGGCGCAGGCACTCAGCCTTGCTGTGGAAAGGCTGGCTGCTGGTGGTCCTATGGCTTCAGCCACCGTGGCCTCTCTGAGCCATGCCAGAGCTGAGTTCAGAAGCCCAAATGTCAGAAGATAAACTAAAAAAGAAAGTAAGGGTTTTAGTCTGGCAGTCTGGCACAGAAACGTGACAGCAGATACCTCTGGTGTGGAGACAATGAGCAGCCAGCTCCCAGGCACCTCTGCATGGTGATACTATCATTCGAGACCTGCTCTCCCATCAGATCTGTGTTGCTGTGGGACAGTGGAGCTTCCTCTGATGGCTGCTGGAGCCCTTGGCAGGACCAATGCCAGGTTTGCCCTACTAAGCTCATCTTGAATGCGTTTAGTCCCATACATTAGTGCATTTCCCCCTACCCTGATCTCATTCTGCAGTTTTCTCTTTCTTTCTCTTCACTGTCAAGTACAGAGCTCAAGACCTGGTCCTTCGCATTCCCCTTCTGCTCACCACCATTCCGCAGTGTGGTCTCCAGCGCTCAACTGCTGTTGCCACGTCTAAAGACCTGCTTGGGGAGAACTTGCTTTCTGCAAGGGTGAAATGAATTTGCAGCGGTCTGCAGGTTACAGTGCCAGACCTGGTGGCTGCCACGCTTCACAGGTTGCCCACTGGCCCTTCCCTGCAGCAATCCAGTGAGGGTGAAGGTCCCCCCCAGCCCAGAGCAGAGCCCAGCCCATGGTCACACCACACTGCAGGGAAGTGCTGCTGCCTGCACGGACACGGAGACGCACCGCTGAGCACTCCTGCCCCTGCTGCACTGGAGAGCTACGCTGCATACAAAAGCCACCCAGTAAGGCTGTCACGAAAACACCCTGTCATCTATAGAAAATGCACAGATGACCTATTAAAGATGAGTCTAATTTACAAACAAGACAACTACAACGTTAGTCTGCTAATTTGGATTAGCTCCAAGACAAACAGCACATGAGACTTGTTCCTATCTGAGAGGGAAAATCATACAGCCCGAGATGGGCAGATTAGGGCCTGTGTTATCATTGTTAACCCACAAAAGGATCAGATGGGGAGTTTTGCAAAACAAGCTTATTTTAATCCAAATTATTAATAATAAAATGTGAAATTGGCTTGACAGCTTACTTTTTCTGGTGGAAAAGAGAGCTCAGACTTGCAGATGTGCTCCGCTGACAAGCTTGCGGATCTCACATAGCAAACACTGCCTTTAAAGCCCAGGACCTTTACACTTGCAGTTTAACCTCTTCGACCTCTACCCCTCTGACTTCAGCCTTTCATTAGGTGAAATACGAAGGCAAGGTGGATACATTAAAAAGAGTATTAGTGAGAAGAGCGGCAGTTGAATCAATAATGTCAGTAAAGGTAGGCCTATTTATAGAGAAACAATGTCAGCATATGATAAACCTGTGAGTAAATTGGCTGAAAGCCCAGAGCTTTGTACTGGTTTTGAGAGTTTGAAGGGATCTGAGCAGCAACAAGCACCATCAGTAATCCCAGGGGTCGAAAATGTCAGCCATGCCAACTGGGGATCAGAAAACCCAAAAAAGGTGTCCTGGGGTGGAAGAAGAGGAAAGGGAAAGGGAAAGGGAAAGGGAAAGGGAAAGGGAAAGGGAAAGGGAAAGGGAAAGGGAAAGGGAAAG